>UYYA01000102.1:0-121606 GCA_900624975.1 Angiostrongylus costaricensis
TAGATAATCACCTGCATGGCATATTCACTGCAGTTCTTAGAACTGCTCTGCAATACACAAATGGCAGCAAGTTCGATTATGTCTTATGCTTCAGTAAATGCTCACGTTTGCGGGAATACCACTGCCACTGATTCTTCCACTATCGCAGACCTTGAGAAACATTTTTTCTCCAGTATCACAAAAGAACTCAATTAGGCTTTGTTTTCTCGTCTTGGGCAGTTCGATGATGACGTGGTTAAGCACACTAGTTTGCCTTTGCACCGTACCGTTTTCACCGGAAAATTTCAGGCGTACCTGGATTATTTGATGTTGGCTAGATCAGCAAAACGCAACTAAATTCCAATTTATTCCTAATAACGTCATCCTGTTAGTGGTTTATGTTAGTGCTTTTGGCGAAAAATATCAATTGGTAGACGGTTGTTGCCTGCATCGGGGCACCGGTTCCTAAGTAGCTTAGTGCATTTTGCCTAAGGGGACGTTGTGTCTAATTTGTCTAGATTACTTCCAATCACCTCCGCTGCCTTTCCGCCTGCCTGAACATTGATGTTCGGCTGCGTTAAACTGCAAAAATAGATCAACACAGGTTCTAGCACCGCACTCTTGTATGAACCTCGGCAAGGGTATTTAGAATGGAATCCATCTAGGTAAAAGACCAGCACCTACGGTGGTGCGAAATTACAGAAATTTCGTCCTACCACCCATCTTCTATTGCAGTTGCTAGTCGTAAATAGGCCTTCGAGTCAGTTCTCGACACCGAATAATCACTAGCTTTTAGCAGAATGCTCGACTTCGTGAGAAAATGCCACGCGGGACTTTTCGTAGCCCTGTGTTAGCTTGCCATTCGCCCATAGCCCAATCTATTGCCAAAGTGTCGAAGTTTGTGAAGTGTTGGCTCACTGGCATCTCTTGAGAAACCTGCTCTTCGCTTTTTTTTCGTGTGATATCGAGAATTTAAGTTTTTCTTTAGAAAGTGGGCAGCTAGTGGAGGAACACAAAACATTTTCTTTTCCTCCAGTTGGATAGTTTAGCGCAAATTGCGGTTTTTCTTTCTTCTACTTTCTTTCATCCCTTCCTTTTTTTCACTTTTAAAGCAATCTCTTCTCATTATTGAGGTTTATTCATTTGAAGCCCTCACGTCTCTATCACCATAACACGTAGCCCACCAATCTCGCAGAATACCGTGGCTATCATATTGCCCACCTGCAAATAGGAGAATTAAGTTGACATCATTTCCACTCTTATTTAGCGCCTATTATTTTTTATGGCTGGGTACTATCCGAGATTCAACTACAACGAAGCTAATATTGGAACAAAACTTGGGATTTCATACAGGCTTCAGACGCTATTACTCCTTAAAGAGAGTCCACGTTCTGCTAACTACACTAATCAAGGCTACTAATTTGCCTTTCCGTCAGCCATCTTTTGAATCTCTCTATACCGAAATCAACCATACATCAACAAGGATGATCTAAGGAACACAAATGGGCACCGAATTCAGTTAACCTGAGGCTGAGCTCGAAATGATAGCGGTTATAACAGTTATTAAAGTAAGCTGGTAGCAAACGCAAATTTAAACGTAAACTTTCCTTTAACTTGTTTTTAATATTACACCAAACCTTTTGACAAATAGATACGTGCCTAACCACCTTCTTTACTTGGATACCTAGATTGCTCCTCTTCACTGGTTGCGCGGGCCTCAGTATAATTCACATTTTCTCGCAGTTTTGCTGTCTTAGCCATTGTGATTTCCTAGAGTCCCTAGATTAGTCCGGCGAAAGTCAACTCTTGGTCGTCATCACCATAAGCAGCCGCCGCCTTTGTGGAACAGACGGTGATTTGCTATCACGTCACTAGTTTTGTTCTAAGGTGGTGGATTTTGGAACTGGTTATTTTTTAGCTGGAATTCCTCCCGAAAACGCCAGACTCCTTCTCAGCTTGAAGGACCCTGCTAGGAGGATAAATGTCCTAGCTGCTTATCGCAACCCGACACTCAGGAACACCTCCCAGCCATGAAGAGGCAGTTAACCGTTGGGAAGATTATTTACAAAAATAACTATGAAACAAAATAAAGGCTCCTGCTTGCTAGAAACAGATAATATTTTTTAAAGCCGAGTTCTGAAGAAATGCGTCACGAGAGAATCTTTTAAATTCAAAAAATCAATAGCAGTCAATAGCAAAATCAATAGCAGTAGCAAAATCATTTGGAAATAAGCAGATATACTCTTATCATCAAGCCCAAGACTGATTTTATGTTCAATCACGGTCCCAATGTCTTGACAGTTCAGAGCTCTGAAATGATATCAGTAAATAGCTTTTTCTCAGTGGTCATGAGGTACTCCTAGGCAATTTTTATTTTATAGTTCTAGGTTGTCCTCTTTAATCTGACTTGTTTTTTACTTACATTTAATATCGGAAAGCGTGAAAGGGTAGTGCAGTGGCAATGATGGTGTTCATTGCGAACACGGTGCTGCACACCGTGCTCACTTGGCTCTACATCTTTGTGGTGTCGGTAAAGGTGGCGCTAGCCTTTTCTCTGGAAATAGTTCACTTTCCCTTATGTATGTGTATTCACCAGCACGTTTATTTCAGGGATCCGGAGACAATTCTATCAGCTAGCAATCGACAAAATTTGCTGCGAAGTTGAAAACATTCTCGAGCGGTACCGGAATCTATACGCAGAAGTTCGAACACTTCCGTAATTGGTGGATACATGGAGAGAAATCGAATGCAGGAAGTGCTGGGATCGCAACTTTGTGACGGAGTTGGGTTATGTAATAACAAATTAAGATGTGGTAATTATGCTTGATTCACATTGACGGCCCTTTCTTTGTGTACGAAAACCACACTTTGGAAAAGTTTTGCGGTACAAAGGCGCATGAAGAATTGCTCCTGTGATCGCTAGAAAATGTCAGAATAAATAGGAAAATTTTCTCGAGGTATCCCAATTTTAATTATTTTTTTTGCATCACTGGACAAACCAGAGATGCTAGGAAATTAATGCTTAATTTGCAACCTTTGGAAATTGGCAGAAAAAGGTGTAAGTTCTCAAGGAGTACGCAATTTTGCTTCGAAAAAAATATTCTGCAACAATAATGAGGTTTTTTTCAATCTTTATTAACATTTTTTCTTTCCGAGAAAATGGTAGTAATAGTGGGGGCTGGCTTACTTATGATAGTTGATATCTGGTTATAGAAAGCGCTCACCGCCGCTTAAAGTTGACTTCACTCCTGTTGGCACGCCTTAGTAGAAAAATAAACTGGAGATCTTTTCGCCATTGGATCCATTTCTCCGTCATTTGAATGTACGAGTCCGATTCTATTATGGACAGCTGAACGTAAGAATTCAAAAATGTCAAAAGAGAAAATGACATCCGCTTCTATATGCAACAATCATCTGTGAAAGACTTGCTGAATTAGTTCTACTCGAAACAAAATTACAAAGTTGAGAGGGACTTTCATTAACTCCCTTTCTAGTGAGGAAACAGTTTCGTAGTTTCTGTTGGCTGAACATAAATTTTCTCTTCACAGTGCTTCTGTATAAAAATACTGGCCTCGTTCTCAGTAGAGCTATATTCTCGAGTTGTAACTCTTTTCCCATATTACTGAGCGTTTAAGTGATAAGGGCTACCGTACAATGCATACGTAGTTTTCGGGTAGATCCTGTGCCCAGCGCCATTCATCTATTTGCGGTTTTAACATTGCTACCAGATGTGCCTGGGAGGAAAGCAACACTGACCACCGAATACACTGGTAGCCCACCACAAGTGAAGCAAAAAACTAGGTGTGTGTAACCATTTATTTACCCTTAATATCCACAGATGGCCAACAAGAGGTGTCCAATACTCCTTTACAACGACGAACGAAAGCACGGTGCACAAACAATGCGGCAATAGTTGAATAGTTTTTTCGGCCTCCACCGGCGCACGTCAAACCCCTCCCTCATACCGCCTCGGCCGAGAATTGGTTACGACAACGGCCATCTAATCACTCTTTTCTAATGTCTGTAAGTGCTGGCTCCATCTAGAAGACATGGAAAAGCCTTAGCCGACAATCGTGGTAGAAAAGTAATGGCACAAAACAATGTGGGCAACTCATGTGGTACTAGTTGAATAAGTAGATATCGAATCCTTCCTCACCCGTCCTGTTCATCGGATCTACCGCAAACCCATCTTCACTTTTCCAAGGATCTGGCAGCCAAATACCAGCTACAACTTATTCTACAACAAAGTTGCTCAGAAAAAAGAGACACTTTAGAACTTAAGAATTAAGGCAAAGCAGCATCTTCTACCATTTCGCCACCTCTTTTTGCGAAATTGTGTGCATTTCAGTGTCTTCTCCTTAATGAGCAAGTTTTATTCCGAACCTATTTATAGTGGTTTAAAATTCGGCGTTTGCTTTTGTGGCACACCACTACATGGAATATATAGCAACTATTCCCAGAATAGTTTCTATTTCTTTCTATATATATTTGTATCTTTCTACTACTGGATGTTTCAGTATTAAGGATCATATCCACTGTTTCTCAAGTTGCCTAGCAAATGTCGTAGCACGTAAATACTTCGATCCCTCCTTAGCAACTTCGATCGCTGTAAACAGTCTTGTTATGCAAACCTATTTTTGCGGTCTGAACTCGTTGTTTGTTGTTACTGTCCAAAAGTCATCACGCGTACAATAACAAGAAGGGCATGAGGATGTTTTGCGAGAGCAGTCTTCCGCCAGATGATATGTGGTTTTGAGAGGATATGGAAACGGTAGCCGACGAATGTTTTCGGTAAAGATGTTGGACCTGTGCCAAATACCGCTTTCTCCAGAAGCATATAAATAGGATTGTTAATTTTTATCCAGGTTCGTCGACTACCCAGGTTCACCCGTGTCGGGGTTCACCGGCTCTTTAGATCTGTACCGTATTGGTCTCGTGTGTCACTAATATAGGTTATCGCAGTTCTTAAGTCATACAGCATGTAGTCATTATTGTACAGTAACTTCATCATATCATTGTTAAATGACAATTGCGAATTGTACATTAGTTTAGCATCACCGTCACTACGTCACGCTCTCCATTAGTTCAGTGTATCCTCATCATCATCATCATCCTGATCGTCATCCTCGTGTCAATGTTCATTGTTTATCAGTTGTTCTGCAGTGTGTTGTCAGTAGCGGCGGCTATCCTCAAATGCGTTCTGTCTGAAACGCCATCGGTGGCATGTACCATTCCTCCCACACGGTACGCCATGCGTACAAGGCCGCTAGCCGGCCAACTTATGCTGTGTATTTGTTAAGCCGCTATAGGCTTATCATTTCTCAGTCGTTATCTTTCTCGCCCATAATCTCATAGGCAATGGTGGCACCCATCGATGCTCAAACTTCACGTTGCAGACATATCGTTATCCAAGAGCAGCCGCCTGACCGTGTTCCGCAGATATCCCATTTCGTTCGTAGTCACTTCCACAATCGATGCTTAGGTAACTTGCTATCCTCATCGATTAATGTGCAAGTACACCCAGCCGCTTTACATGCGATCCCTAGCTTAACCTACTGCAGGGCTCATCTGCATCTCACTCGTCTGTTGTTCTAGCCCTCGGCATCTGGCCACTGTACGCGCCAGTACGGGCGCCATCGTTGGTAATAGTAATAGTTGCAATAGTATTATTTGCAATACTCTTATGCCTTCGTAAGCCTCGCATTAGTAGTAGCTACAACACCTCATAGCCTTGAACTTGCCTTATTTGTCTGTCAGTACTCCGTCGATATTAGTGCTGTATTGATGTTGCATTTAAGTATATAAACGGTTTAATTACCCAAGTTTGAGCTATTGCCTTGTGACAGCAGGGGAAAATGTCACAGATCACGCGGGATTAAAGTAGCATATAAGGTAAATTTTTAAGTTCAGAATAGAAATTAGAGCTGCTTATAAGATAATTATTTAGTTCATTGAGTTTATTATTAGAAATTTTGTGCAAGAAATCATTCATTGCTACTCACCCCACTGTAGTAATCGTCAAGCTTCTTGTCGTCAAGAATGAAATCTGGATGTCCAACCGCTCGTTGAATCTTCTTTGCTTTATCGAGGGCTGACTGATTATTTAACCTTTCTTAAATGCTCTTCATTCTAAAACTATTCTCCACTTCTTGCCTTTATAAAGCTGTCAATCCAATCGTTCTCGATCAGCATGTCGTGGAATGTTTCCTGTACATAGTTGACCATCTCCAGCGTAGCGTTTTTCGTTTCCTTTAGAATAACTTTGCAAATTCTCATTTATTTTTTTCCATTCATTTACTTCGTTCCCATCCGATTCAATACACTAGGTGATCGGTAAATAATCGCGCAAATGACCCAATTGTATCTCTTTTCTATGGAAGAAGGGCACGTATGGCACAGTGTTCGGAGGCGCCCTGCAACACACGTGGAATCAATTCCTGCACCCATTGCCCATCAAGCTTCTCATCTCTCCTGGGTCAGAAAATTGGCCTGACTTGTCTGGGAGGATAGCAGCACTGGCTCAACACATCGGTAGGCCACCGCGAGTTATTGCAAAGGCCAGATATGCATTCAATCACCTCTAACGATACTTCATGAAGTCGAATGCATGACCCATCCCTCAGAGATTGATCAACGCCGAGAGCTTTATCCTTTAATTTTTTACATTTATAGCGTGTACGTCTCTAGCACTTTTACTGTTGGCAGCATATCGCCTATTTAAACGATATTTGACAAATATTATGTTTTAACTGTGGTGGCTTTGGTGAGTACAAAGATTTTTGTTGTACTGGAAGGATGGCTACTCCATGATACTGATAGCAATCACCAGAATGAGTCGCTGGCCCTGGTCGATCGGAAGTAATTTGCTAGCTAGCGACTGGACTTCTTCCTGGTTTACGCTTGGCCAGATTCTCCACAGGCATTCTCAATACTCTTTTCTACAAACCGCGACAGTATAGTGTTCTTCGTTCTGCATTCTTCAACGATATCCAAAAAATAATTAAATCGATTAGTGGATACAATTCATCACTGAGAAAATTTGCGGCACAACAGTGTGCTGCTATAACTCTAAAAATCGACTTTCTGTAAACCTTCGCATAATAATATCTGTACGCGTAACTGAGTTCAGTGCCGATTTGGGCTCCTCGGACCAACGGGTGATTGCTGATGGCACTTATTGATAAAACTAGCTGATAGATAGGCGAGACGAAAGGACCCGCATGGTGTGTGGTGAAGACGTTAGTCTAAAGGGTCTAAAGGGTAAAGGCGTGTTCGTTCGCCACCGCTTACATCTGTGGTCCAAAGTTTTGCAAATATCTTAGCGTCACTGTCGTTGTATCTGTATATATGTTATTACGAACTGCTCTTTTTCAGGCGACGCGAGGTTGGTATAGATTTTCTTGTTGTTGTTGCTAAGCTGTAGACGCTTTCAGCTAGTTCGCAGCCGCTTGTATGATCGTTTTTGCAGCTCGGGAAATTGTATAGTATGCCCTAACGGAAAAGGCGGAGGTTGCATGAGTTCAGGTACAATATTCTTGATCACATGTAAGACCTGCATCACCTGTTGTCTCGTTGATCGGCCTGTGACTCGATCATGCGCCACTAAATCTTTCACTTTTCTCTGCCTTGTGCAAGAGTAGCCCAGCAGGTTCTGCTCCCACTAGAGAGTCGTTGAGCATCATATCTTTCATCTAGGCTTTTCATGAAGAACTCCTGCCGTGCGTTTAACATCCCGAGGAATCCAATCACCAATGGTTCTTGTCTATCGGTTGTCATTCATACGCATTACGTGTCCGGTCAACCTTATCCTCGACTGTATGGCGTACAGAACGGCATCTCTGATTTTTGATCGCTGACGCAGGTCGCAGCTTCGGATCCCTTCCCTTACGTATAT
Organism: Angiostrongylus costaricensis; assembly: GCA_900624975.1. Taxonomy (NCBI): domain Eukaryota; kingdom Metazoa; phylum Nematoda; class Chromadorea; order Rhabditida; family Metastrongylidae; genus Angiostrongylus; species Angiostrongylus costaricensis. Next base: position 7,874 of record UYYA01000102.1, read on the forward strand.
GAAACGGGATGCTCCTACCATTATCCTTTCGACAGCGCGTTCAGTAACGCTGAGTGATCTTTCATCCTGCTTACGCAGCGACCAAATATCTGACGCATACGTTAAGGCAGGAAGTACCGTTGAGTCGAAAAGGTGGGCGCAGAGTCGGGTGTTCTTTGTCTTCTTCACTACATCCTCGATGCTCTTGAAAGCTCCCCAATCCGTTCGTTTCCTTTTGCTCAACTCTGGAGCTAAGTCGTTCATCATCTTAATTTCCCGCCCTAGATAGACATAACTGGAGCATTTGGAGGTATTCGTTCCTCAGAGCGTGAATTTGGCATAGGAAACCAATTCGTCCTTCGTGAAGATTTACGTTTTCGTGAGATTTAGTCGAAAACTAATCTTTCCATAGGCTTTATCAATGTCGCCAAGCATACGTTCCGCTTGTCTAATGTTTGGTGTTATAAGGACGATGTCATCAGCAAAGCGAAGACAATGTAACTGCCAACCATCGATTTTCACTCCCATATTATCTTATTCGAATGTTCGCATGACGTTCTGGAGAGTAGCGGTGAATAATTTTGGCGAGATGGTATCGCCTTGCCTAACTCCTCTTTTTACGTCGATGTTAATACCGTTGTAGAACGATGATATCTTAGTTGTGCAACTTTTTAAAGCTCACGAAGTGTGTACTGAGTAGGGAGTCGTGTTCACGAGAACACCGACGCCACCGACTCCTCTGCTATCTCATGTTCCGAGGCAGCTCTTCGCCTGTGTCATAAACTGCGTTGAATGTGTGGCGTCGTCTCGTCTCGACCATGGCAATGACGTCGTACCCTATCCTTCTAGTTTGCATGATCAGGTCTTCTATCGAAGACTCAGATGCAAGAGTACGTGCATCGTAGGTACAAATCTTCATCTTAGTTCTTTGCGATCCAGCAACTTGCAGGTCCTGGGATTTTAACAGCCTCTCCGAACTCGTCCTACCCAACGATGCCGAATTGGGGACTCTTTCGGTGTTAAGGGAATTAGGCCCATTTATTTTGCCATTTTAGCTTTTTGATACCCATGTGTGGGGTCCTCGCTGGGTCCGAATGTGTGGGTTAGGTGTACTCATGGATAGCTTCTTGCCAGGCTTCCTCAAAGTGGACATGGAGCTTGTTAGCTGGAGGCGACTCCTAACAGCCTCCCATATACTGTTAAACAAAAGCACGGTTGACAATTTTAAAGTTAATGTCCGGATCCTAGTAAAGAAATCTAAAGCATCAACGCGCAAGACTCTTGAGGCATTTTGGGTAAATTTCAAAAGTGCAAAAATCAACCGGGAAGAAGAATGCATCACTATCACCTGTGATATGTTACCTTATCCCAGAATGATTTTTTTATGTACATCTTCATGAGTGACTCTCACTCATTATTTTTCGTGAACAACACACAGGTGGCCCAACAGCAAGATGGGTGATTTTTGAAGATTGGAGTCTTTTCATGTGCTGGATCCTCATTAATAGCATGTAGTCTGCCAAACTGCGGGGCTACTGTTACATAGGACACGTGCAGGCTCTGAGGAAGAGAACATCTATACCAACCTCGTTTCGTCTAAAAAAGAGCAGTTTGGAAAACAAGTGTACGGCTATATACCCACTAGCAATTTATTTAGGTTTTCATTTTCGGTCGTAAGAGAGATAGAAGCGACAAAAATTAGAAAGTAGTAAAGCATTGACAGGTGTTGTGTGAGCGCCAAACAACAAATGGGTTGACTGACCAAATTCTGCGTGACGAACATTCTCCTTCTAAAAACCGGTGTGATGTAATAATATATTCTGACTGATCAAATTCAGAACTTAAGTGAACCTTGCTTTCTGATGTTCATGCAGAACTGGCGTATTGTCTTAGAGGACTAATTCGTAAAATGCCGCTAATCAAAGCGCATACGGCAAAGCATGCTGTACAGACGAAAAGCGCACAAAATTTGCCATTTTTTTCGTCCGTGGCGGTTTTTGGAAGCTTTATAGAAGAAGCAGACAAGGAGCTCAAGACGTCGAGTACACCAATGAATTGTTTCTGAGGGCTTCAGGAGATAGAAACCTCATGAGATAATTCAAATTTTCTTCAGGGTAAATCAAGTGCTCGCCATTCAAGCAGAGTTCACCGCCGCCTTCAACTGCCCGGTCGAACACCAATGAATCCGGAGAGCTGATGTGCTGTTTGGTAATGGAAACGATAGGAACATCCACTATAGCGCAATACTGCATCTTATATTTGTTAGCACGTACCTTCAAAATATTGTTGTCCGCATCGACTGTGGAAGCCGGTCATTCTCGTTAGAGTGGTTGGCTTTCGTTTCTGGGCACGCAGCAAACGCATATTGTGTGGAAAGCTCGTAGCATTTTCTTATATCTAGAACAACAAAAAGTGATTGCTCTCTATCAACTTTTCGTTGTTAATACAAGCAATATTTTTGGTGATAATGTAGCAGGCGAAACGAAGCTTTTGCCGAAAAGGTTGGTACAATGCTTATTGCAGTAATGTGATGTTATCATGGATTCCCATTCGAAATCCTCTAATGCTTGCTATTATGGCGGCTGAAGTAGCAGGAGAAGAACCCACAGAAAACATTCGATGAGCTTGGAGGATAACGGATGCAGGAAACGAACAGAATGCAAGAACAAAAAGATGTGAAAACGAGACGTGTTTTAAAAAATACATTTTTTTCCAAGCTTTCGATGTGTTTGACATTGCGTTGCACTCATCCAAGTTTTTCTGTATAGAATATGACGCAACGCTTATGAGTGTTCTAAGCATTGTTTGTGAAAGGCGCTATTTTTAGCACATTGTGCCTAACAAGTAACGACAATAACATAACAGATTCTGATAGCTGTCCATACAGACGAATCTGGAATGGAACCTATGCGACATTTTTACGCGTTCCTGAAACTGGTAAAAATGGTAAACTGGTAAATCAGCAATTCCATCTACTTCATATGAAGACGAGAGAGCACAATTCTTCTCCGCAATACAGTCTTCTCCTATTGCTAAGAGATCGCTTTAAGTCCACATTTGAATTAATGTGACTCTCGCATTATGATGAAAGCCTTAAACCCTGTCCGATATCATACGTGTTTGTGAGCCATTATTCCTCCTTGCTGTTCATCTTCGTATTCTTAGGATGTGTACAGAACGCTTCCAGAGTTTTGCAAAACTTTGTTTTCGATTTCTATGCGAGGATGTTAACGTTCTGCTTCAAAATCTTCTGCGTTATGTCCTAGAGCTGAGGGCATTCGCCATTGCAACTGTCTTCTCGGGTGTGGATGGCTGAGCACTTTTTGCACCCTTCTGTGACTTTTTAACTTTAATTTAAAAGACGGACGTTCAACTCTTGAAGAAGGTCAAAATGAGTCAGTTTTACAAAATCAACCACAAGAGAGAGGCCTAGGTGTCTTTCGTAAAGTTGTGGTTTAGGCGTCTTAACTTCTCACTAATGTTTTGCTCCCAACACTTGCGATTCTTTGGGAAACTTGTTAGAGTGCACCAAGACTCTTTCATGGCAGCTCATCGGAGTATCTCGTAACTTTTATGATTGTCGACCGAACGCTTGAAGGGAACGAGCTTACTTTCTTTGTGGAATTTTTAGAACCAAAGTTGCACCACGTATTTGAGGAAGAGCTTGGTCCCTGCCTTATAAGAGCATGGTATAGATTCACATCAAAACAACCAGATAAAGTTCCGCATGCAGACCTAGAAAAGGTTGGACAAACCAAAGAAGAATACCATTGACATTTCGGTCCTAAACGTTATCACAGAAAATTCGTAGTGGATGTAAAAATTGGTCCCCTTACCATATCGGATCTACATCTTGCTGCACAGACCATGGAGTGGATGCTCTTTGGCAATGAGTAACATCGATAAGATAGGGCGCCCACTTGGTGTTCTCTTTCTTACCTCGGGGCTAAATTTTTTAGCACGTTTAGGTATGGTGTATTACGTAGCGCACTTACAAATGGGTACATCCATAAAGTAAATTTTAGTTTAGAGCAACAGTAGTGCGGTACTTAGAGGTGTCCAGCAATACACATGGAATCAATCCTGAACTTCGAGGTCGACAAACTGGTAACTGGCAGGGTCGGCGAATTGGCAGCAGTCTTTTTTGGAAGGAGAGCAGTGCTCACTCAATACACCGGCAGCTCGCAATGAGTCATTGTATAGGTCAAATATACATTCATCCACTTCTTATGATACTCAATGAAGACAAATTCATTGCGCATCCCCTAGAGATTGATTAACGCAGAGAGCTTTATTCTTTAGCTTTTCGCCAGTTTACTGATTTTACACAATTTGTACTACCTTGAGATTTGGCGCTGAGATGACGGAGAACATCACAGTGCCGAGAAACGGTGCGGTCTCGCGTTATGGAGCCACTAGACGAACAATAGGGTGAGGCGGGTGAGTGGAGTGACCAGAGTGGAGGTCCTCATCAGTGATAACTGACCGAGGAGTCATCCTCAGGCCGTTGAAGCCGGCAGGCGGAATGAGAGGCAATTTCAAAACCGTAACGATATTACCGTCATGTGATAACAACCACGTCCATCTGTTAGGTGGCATGTCTCCTGAGGTTAAAATTTACTTGCTTCACTAAACTCATAGATGGATCACGCATAATATATTGAAAAACCTCGAACGAGTAGTGAAATAGTAAACGACCCATGTGACGCAGTGGTCGAAGGCGCCATGCGAAACACACACATGAGATCGATCTCCATGCCGTGGTTCACCAGGCTTTGCATTCCTTCGGCGTCAAAAAATTGGTATCAGACTTGTCTGGGAGGATAGCAGCGCTGGCTCGATAAATCGGTGGCCTCCGCGTGTCATTGTAAAGGTCAGATATGAATTCAATCACCTCCAACGATGCTTGGCGAAATCGAATGCATGGCGCATCCTTCAGCAATTGATCAATGCCAAGAGCTTTGTCTATTAAGTGAAATACTTTGCTGTCAAGATTTCTGGTAAATAGTGACAAAAACTGTATGTCTTAATGTTTTGAAGCAAGCACCAATACAAAAATGTCTTTTTTGTTGTTCTTCTCCCTAGGGAAAGCAGTTAGGTTTGAGGCCTCTCAACGGTATTTTCTTTTGCGGCAAGCTCTTAGGGAAATAAGAGAAAAAAGTGGAAAAACTCAAAGTCATTAATCTAATTATTCATTCGCACAAAACCTCTCGTATTGCATTTTCCTCCTCCTGAGGGTAAATTTCACAGAAAAATTTTCTATCAAAAACAGGAAAACCGTTGTAAGGATAAGAACGAAGAATAAGAAGCCCATTCATTCCACAGGTCATCGGGATGTAGACTAGTTGAACTACTTTCTTGTACAACAAAGAGGCGTTCACCTATCCATTTTGAAATGATTAGAAGTTTTGTGCCTATACTAGAATCATCAGCAATCGTGGAGGTTTATAGGAGTCAGACATTTCCTTAATCCGTTCTCGTACTGTTTCTGAACACCACTGCTGAGCACAACTTGAGCGGCTAACAATTTCATGAAGCATTTCAGTGTCGAAAATCGTTCTATTCATGAGCAAGGCCCAACTTATATAGTAAACAGGCAGTGCAATGTGATGGTCCGGACACTTATCGCAGTCTTAACCGTTTTATTTACTGCCTATTCTTTTTAATGGCAGGGTATGTTGCGAAATATAACTTCTATAATGCTGAGATATTTGCAAAAGTCCGAACCGCAGATGTCTGCGGTGGGGAACGAACGCGCTGTTATCCTTTCCGTGGAGTAACACGTTCACCACCACACCATGCAGGTCCTTCGTTTCGTCTGTCTCTCAGATCAATTCCGTTGAAGAGTGATTGCTGAAGGCAGTGATCGATAGAACTACCCGAGGCTAAAACTAGGCGAAACGAAGGACCTGCATGGTGTGGTGGTGAACGCGTTACTCCCTGGAAAGGATAACAGCGCGTTTGTTCCCCGACGCAGACACGTGCGTTCCAGAGTTTTGAAAATATCTCCGCATTATAGAAATTTGTCGCAGTGTTTAACTTCACCATGGGTCAATGCTGTAGAATACGAGCACTATAGAATAATATACGGACCAACATTTCGCTGTTGGAAAATCCAAATGCTATTATTTTGCCGAAAACACAGTTCTGAACAAGTTTTTCTCTTTGGAAGACGTTATATGGCATTTGAGAATCGGGCTAGAAGAGGGAGATCAGAAGGAAGAGTGTCTCATCTCGAAAGAACAGTTAAGGAGATCACCTGGAACTGACATCGAATGCATTGAGCCACCACAGAGCAGTTAGTCTTGAAGAAAGTTCACCTCTCAGCAGGCAAAAACAAATTTATAAGCGATTTCATTAGAACAAGGCAAGGCGACAACGTCCTACTCTTCCATTCGTTGCGTTTAGCAAGACGATTTCTACCTGGAGGTCGTCAACCTTTGCCGTGAAAAAGCTTTCGATTGGAAGCAGCGAAATACTTTACTAATGGCTCAAAAACAGACTTGCTATAAACCTCGACATGAATAATCTACATATCTATATGTATTCATAAGAACCGCTCTTGCTGAGCTAATGAATGGTTGTTAAAGCCTCGTTGTTTTTGTTGCCGTTGCTCTATAGCTTACGTTTTGTCGATTTCGCCTTCCTCACAAGCTGGACTTATTGTAACAATAGCCTTGTAGTTCGGTGACATATCTATAACATTATCAAAGATTTAACATACAAATAAAGACCATTTTGTTTTAAAAATGTTCACCGTGCTGTTACCACTTGGACCGCCGGCGTGTTGTTCACGTGGGACGACGAGTTGTACCCACCGAGGTCAGAAAATCAGTCTGAAATACGGCGCCAGGTGACGTTTGATAGTGAGGCATTCGTCTTCCAGATTCATCTTTGGACTTCGTAATTTATCAGAAATACCTCAAAAGTCTTACGCGCTGACATTTTTGTTTCCTTGGCAAGGATCAGGACAGTCGTTTTGAAATAATCACTGTTGTATTTTTGTGCTTTATGCGTTCTAGTAGGAGTATTTTGTCGAGTTTTAAGTTTTCCACTTAGATGTTCTTTTAGCCACACAAAGTGGTCTGCCAGTTTCATCAAGGTATTCACCTTATGCCTTACATTAGTCAAGTCTATTGTACCTGAACTCATGCATTCTTTGTCTTTTATGTTAGGAAAGATTACACAGTTTTCTAAGCTGTACTAACGACCTTGGGTGCGGTTAAGGACTAATTGGCGGCGGAGGGTGTTAGGTGGGAGGCCAATGGCTGCCGCGGAATTTTCAAGAACACTTTTCCTTAGGCTCGTTTTAATGGAAAAACGTTTTTCGTTTAATATAAAGGGTAGCTTGAAATTAATCTTACTTATAGCTTTGAAGTATTGTTTTCTGGAATAACCGTACCCTTCGGTCTGACCCAACTGCTAATGTAACACGGGATTAATGAAGATCTCTACTCAGCTAACGCTTCAACGACTACGTCTTCATGAGAGCCGATTATCCGAGACTATGGCCTACATAGAAAAAAGTGTGAGCATGACTAAAAACCCCGCTGCGGACCACTTCCTGGCTACCAGATTCTTCTTGACGTCCCGATTAAGACATCCCGTCGTCCATTCATTTATGAAAATATGAAGGAATGCTTCGGTATTGACACCATTAAGCATCGTAGAATGTGACCTAATGCAAATGTTTTCTTGTTCATGAGTGGGTGGGTTTATGTCAGCGTGTTCGCCAGCTAAGTCTAAGAGTCTGAAGTTCACTTTCTTCTCTACGACTGCTCATTAAAAAGATTCTAGAATGAGTAGCCCAATACCAAAACGCCGACGGTGCATGAATTCGCGTTTGGTTAGGTAGGGGCAGATTGGGACTCAAATTCATATGTGTTATAAAACATCTGTAAAAGCTACACTATCAATGCTTTTATGATAGTTTTTTAAAAGGATAAAAGGATAAAGCTCTCAATGTTGATCAATCCCTGATGAACACGCCATGAATTCGACATCATTAAACATCGTTTGGAGGTGATTGAATGCATATCTGGCCTTAACAATAACTCGCGGTGGCTTACCGATGTGTTGAGCCAATGCTACCATCTTCCCAGACAAGTCTGGTACTAATTTGCCGATCCTGGAGGGATGGAAGGCTTGGTGGTCCGTGGGCGCAGGGATCGATTTCACGTATGTGTCGCAGAGTGCCACTGACCACTGCGCCACACGCGGCAGTGATAGGTTTTCGCTACCTAAAAACTTGTTCCTTGAGTTTTTGTGTCGTTTTACAATCTGAAAAACCGCTGACTCCTTCTGGAAAGGTTAACTTTGTTTATTTTGTTACTTGTTAGTGCAATCTTCTCGCTACGTTTCTGATATATCAACTATTGAAAAATACCACTCAAACTTCTAAAATTGCTTGAAAAATCGGATAGGTTGCAATTATTCTATGATATCTGATTTCATCACGTCGTCTTTATCGTTCCACTTTCAATATTTGAACGAAAGTAGACACTCATTCTACACCATTTGTTTGCACAGATTGGTCCTCGCCGATCTTCTGAACAGATGGCGAGCAACACGGTAAGAATTCCTCTTGACGCTCTTTTGCTAGCTTTCGTTCGATGACTGTTCGTCAAATCAATTACCTTGTGCGGATCCCAGCAGTTCTTGTATTCTACTTGTTCATTTGCATCTATTTCGATAGTCTCCAAGGTTGTTTTTGAGTGTGGGTTCGCCTGTTCTTCGAAGAATTTCCGTCTTCATCATAAGTATCGTTGAATGGTGTCGAGCTGGCTCTCGGTAGATTTAGACTGCCTCTACCCGATTTCCTTTCATTAAAATCTCTTCGCATTTTTCTAAGGGAAATCATGGTAATGAGTGTTCCTCAGTTGATTTTATAGAAGGCATGAGCTTTTCTTTGATAATCTATTCATGTTCAGATAGAACTGGTTTATTCCCATCTTCCACATAGTGGGTGTTACTAGGCAAGAGGAAAGATGTAAAAGTTGTCATTGCCTGCGCTTTTCCACCTCTAGACGGGTCAGTTGAGTCGTGAGCAACCAATGCTTCAGTAAATGCTCACGTTTGCGGGAATACCACTGCCACTGATGCTTCCACTATCGCAGACCTTGAGAAACATTTCTTCTCCAGTATCACAAAAGAACTCAATTAGGCTTTGTTTTCTCGTCTTGGCCAGTTCGATGATGACGTGGTTAAGCACACTAGTTTCCCTTTGCACCGTACCGTTTTCACCGGAAAATTTCAGGCGTACCTGGATTATTTGATGTTGGCTAGATCAGCAAAACGCAACTAAATTCCAATTTATTCCTAATAACGTCATCCTGTTAGTGGTTTATGTTAGTGCTTTTGGCGAAAAATATCAATTGGTAGAGGATTAAACTGTAAAAATGGATCAACACAGGTTTCAGCACAGCACTCTTGTGTGAACCTCGGCAAGGGTATTTAGAATGGAATCCATCTAGGTAAAAGACCAGCACCTACGGTGGTGCGAAATCACAGAAATTTCGTCCTACCACCCATCTTCTATGTAGTGGTGTGCCACAAAAGCAAACGCCGAATTTTAAACCACTATAAATAGGCTCGGAAAAAACTTGCTCATTAAGGAGAAGACGCTGAAATGCACATAATTTCGCAGAAAGAGGTGACGAAATGGTACAAGACGCTGTTTTGCCTTAATTCTAAAGTTCTAAAGCGTTCCTTTTTTTCAAGGCATTTTTGCGAGTAGTTTAGTTGTAGAATAGTTTCCAACTGGTGTTTGACTACCAGATGCTTGGAGCAATGAAAATGGGTCTGCGGTAGGTCCAATGAGTACGTCGGGTGAAGAAGGTTTCGACATCTACTTATTCAACTACTACCACATAGGTTGGGCACTTTGTTTTGTGCCTTTACTTTTCTAACACGATTGTCGACTAAGGCTTTCCCACATCGATTAGATGTAGCCAGAACTTAAACGCATTAAAGAAGAGTGATTAAAGTGCCGCTGTCCCGCTCCAAGTCAGTCACTATTTCTCGGCCGCGGAGGGATGTGGTGTTTGACGTACGCGGGTGGAGATCGAACCGAGCTGTTCAATTGTAGTTGCATTGTTTGTGCGCCGCGCTTTCGTTCGTTGTAAAAGAGTATTGGACACCTTTCGCTGGTCACCTGTGGATACGAATGGTGGTGGTTTTGCTTGATTTCATATATTTCGTGTCATCACTTTTGTTCCTTCTATTGCGGTTGTAGACTAAAATTGAAAACCTTCGATTGCGTAACTTCTTCCATCGAATATAGAAAACCTACAGCAATGAATTTTATACAAAGATTGGAAAATCGTTCTTTTTTTTTTAAAAACAAGCATAGAACAAATATATAACAATATCGCGACTGTTCGCTTAATTTTTTCTGCGTTATCCAGCTGTTTTTCCTTTCCCAGTGTCTTCCAAACAGCAAGGCTGTTACCTTGTTAGTGATTAACTACTATGTAATCCTTGATGTAGTTTTTAGAGGAGCAGCCTGGATTACTGGCGTTAAATAACAGAAGAAAACTGCCCATAGGTGTCCACTATGAAGAGTCCCATCGCCGGTACGAAATTTCTAGGTCCCATTTACGCACCCTCAAGGAACCTTTCCATGAGCCTTGTTTGAACACCCTTACAAGGGCGACTGATGAGCACGTATTAAGAGTAACAACGGTGTGGCAATACTCTAAGTAGAGAATAACGACTGTGCAGTTGTAAATGTTGTAATGACAGAATCGGTCTTAATTTCTTCGCCGACTTCATAAAATAATTGGTTGCAACTAGCACGGTGTTTCGTTCCATCCTCAGCATGAAAATATTTCATGAAAAGCCTTAGAATAAAAAGGGCCTCTTCAGGTTTTAATTTTCTGGTCTCTTGTGCTGGTGGTACACTATGGCTTCGCGGTACCCTATATAGCAGGGCCATGCGATCACGAAGCAGCACATTCCGATCCTCCGGGATACGACGTCGCATCCAAGATGCTCACGGAATCCATTAACGCCTCGGTCAGATCCTTGTATTATGCTTGTATTTTTAAGTCAGAAACATAGCCTTATAACGAAAAACCCTACGACATCATCATTATTCCGGTTCAGCTACGATGATGCTGAAATATTTACCAAACTCCGGACCGAAAGTGTCTGCTGTGGAGATCGAACACGCTATAACCCTTTCCAGGGACTCGTGTATTCACCAGAACACTATGCCGATCCCTCTTTGCCTCATTGTCCGCTATGTTTTATGGGTACTAGCAAAAATCATCCGTCAACGAGATTTATCTGGTAGCACAAATCGGCAACAAACCCAGTTAGGCAGTAATAGAAGTTAAGCCGAAAAACCAGCATGGTGTGGTTGTGCAAGAGTTAGCACCCGGAAAGGGTAGTAGCGTGTTGGGTCTCCACCGAAGACACCTGCAGTCCAGAGCTTTGCAAACACTTCAGAATCACTGTGGTTATATTTCATATCATGCTCCGCCGTGAAAAAAGAATAGGTAGTAAATAAAAAGTGTACACATTATTCTGGTTGTTTAATACGTCCTGGAACTTTCCTTTCCACTGATGACCACAGACATGCAAATTTACAGTATAAGTGAAACCATGTATTTCAGTTAGGTAGAATGCAAAATAAAATATATGAAAGATTGATGCGAAAAGCTAATTATCTCTTACTGAAAGCATATTGTTCCGGAAAGTAGAGGTAGAGTTCATCCCTCCGTTCCCTCAACCACGGAAGATGTTCGCAGTTTAGGTGGATCCGTGCACGGATTTTTATGAATTCACCTGTGGGAACTGGAAAGCAAGATTTCGCAAAATACCCAACATTAGACGTTTCAGTTTTGTTGAAATTCAAGTTCGTAGAAAAATCAGAGGTAGGAAATAAAGCCACACTTGAGTTTGTTTCATTAATACTGCGCTGCTCAACACCGTAACTGATGTCGAAGCCAAACAAATAAAATTCGAGCTAAATTAACATTATTGGAGTTCTAACAGCAAAAGACTTTGTTTTTCTCGAGATTTAATAAGCACTTCTCAGAAATCTTCGAATCGTCCAAAGTTCCTAGAACGAAACCCGCACGCGCTGTGAGAGCGATGTATCGTAAATGTATGGATAAGGAAGAGATTAGAAGGAACGGTGCTAGAAATCTACTAGACGCGATAAGAGTAAGTATTTCTTTTAACTAGACTGCAGCGATATTTGAACATAAAGATAGGAACTATGCCTAAGAAATCAATAAAGCACCTTGAAGAGAATTGTGTAGAGCAGCAAGGTCCTAAAACCGCTAGGAAAATTTGCTTCTCTCTCATGTGCATGAATTGCTCCACGCTTTTGTAATTTTCCCCTCCTCAAGTAGAGGTTGGTCGTCAGGCTCTATTGAAACATAGCTCGAAGAGACATAACCTGATTTTGGGGCGCAACCGCCCAAATCTTTGTTATACTGGGTGGCTATGCAGCGGGGAATACATACGGGCTCGATCCCGCATCATAAGCCTACCAAGCCAGCCTTCCATATCTCCGGGGTCGTTAAATTGGTACTAGATTTTTCTGGGAGGATACCAGCACTGGGTTCGTACACAGCTAGGCAAGTGCGAGTCTTTGTATGTGCCAGGTATGCTCTCAGATTTCTCTAACGATGCTTGGTGAAGCCCAATGAATGGGGCATCACCCGAAGATTGATCAACGTGCGGAGTTCTAGTCTTTTATCTTTTTTATGCAATGGGGACAAGCTTTTTATAGGTCATAGTTCGACGCCGACTAACATTCCTACTAACTACGTGATAAATTATCGACAGGGAAGACCGCTGGTTCGGTGTGAAATGCAAGCAGCAACAGCAATAGATTATAAATGTGAACTGCAACAAGGGTACACATACATGTCAACATGGCTTATTTTTTGGTAAAAATCAAAGACGCAATGAGCAGAATATTGCAGAGAGACCTGACAATTCCTTCCTTAGACGCAATTTTTGGAAACACCTGAGAGAACTATAACTCTGTAAGGGGCCTTCCCTTTTGAGAGCTAATAATTTTGGCAGTGATGAGTACAACTTCATACCAGGGTCACATATCTACCCGTTTCCTCAATAGGTTGTGGTTCTGCCGTGAACAAGAAGTGTTCACAGACGGGCTTCCTTGGTGCAAAAATGCAGCAAAGAAATCATTGCACACAGCATATCACTACTACACAAAACAAGGAAGCCGTTACCGTACTCATGAAGGGCATCCCATAAATAGTTTTTTGAAAATTTCGATTAACGTAGTTAACCATTCCATTCAAAATAGCCGGATTTATAAGAGATATACTTGTCAATATAGGTCGTGTCTTCCATAATATACTTGGAATATAGAAAACATACAAAAGTTTGAAAAGACAAAGATTTCATTCCTACTGTAGGGCTTTGCCGTGCCATGGCCAATGCTCGAAGGCGACATATGGCGTGGAGAACACTTCAACTTGACGACACTTCTGAGCAACGTCTATGAGAGTAGACTACTTCAAGTCTTCGTCAGATTCGGCGTAGGGATCGACCAGAAAAACACATCTCGTCGGCTGATCTGGGTAATGGGGTTGATCTTATTTGGCTCCTCTTTAGCAAATGTTACACGTTTTCACGTTTTGCATACTATTGGTGTCATAGATGAATATTCTTCTTTGTGAATAGTTTATTTTGGATTTTCTATTGTTACGAAGGTAACTCGCACGGAGTGTAAGCAATAGACTCTTTCAGCTTTCGCAGGGAGCGGTTCGTTTGGTTTCACATCGTGATTACTATTTGAACAGAAAAAACTATGGTGAAATCATTAATGCCCGTAAAAAATACCTTATAAAAATGGTTGGTCGACTACGTTAATATGTTTGAACTTCCTTGTTACTTAAGAAATGGAGCAACTATTCTAAAAGGAAAATAAAGCACGAATTGGATATTTGAGGTGGCACTGCTCCAAGAAGACGCTAATATTCCTGTAAATAAAAGGCGAATCGCGCACGAAGTAGGTGAGATCATGGACTTCGAAAGCGATCTGGCGGAAATCATGGTGGCCACAGAAGATCAAAGGAATCACACAGAAATGTACAATCTGAGAAGGCTCAGTGAGATGCAAGCACTAATGCCTTTGGTGGGAATTTCAATCACCACATGTGTAGAATTCATGGAAGCGCTTCCTTTGAAAAAAGATATTAACAAGGTGTGTTTGGAGTAAAAGTCCAGGTGCTCACAGATTAACTGGACCATTTTCTTCTATTCGATCACGCCACCTACCATCTACAACTACCTAGCAGCTGATCCACAAATTGTCATAGAAGAAATTGACTACATGAAAAGGTGCCGCCGATTTTGAATAGCCTCTTTAATGTTTACGAATCACAGGTGGATTCCAGAGTCGCCAATCTCCTCATCTCGACGGATTCAGTGATTATCGCAAACTACGTCTATGTTTGCTATTTTCTCAAGTGGGAAGGAGAGCTTGGAGGTCGATATGAAGAAGTTGCCAAAGTTTGTTGGAATCCTTTAAAATAATTTTTTACGGTGATTGATGGATGGGTACGATGTGAGCAAATCTTTCTAATTTGAAAGGAAGAAAACGAAATTGAACAATTTTGGCCGATTTTTGCTCTGAATAAAACGGAATGGATAACAGTTTCCAAGAATCAACTGAATTCCTGAGCATTAATTCTTTATGGGAAAAGCTAATGCCCTTTAAGGAATTTTACAAACTCATTTACGGACAAAGCATAACACTTCCTTGGTGGAGCGACTGCGTTTATGCTGTCGTGAAGCGATTGCCAGAAGCTTCTGGGGCGCTGTACATAAAAAAGGCATTCAGTGAGGTGAGCTCTAGATTTATTTATTTCAATCATGTAGAGTAATGGCTAGAGGTTCATTGCAATACATACGTGATCGTTGTTTCGATCACTCGCCTAGAACCCACAAAGCTTTGTAACTCTCTGGGGTCGAGAAATTGGTACCAGACCTGTCTGGAAGAACTAACCAGATGTGTCGTTCTGAAACAGCAAGCCATGATGAAGGCCAAATGTGCATTCAGTCACACCCAAGATGCCCAACGAAGTCGAATTCATTTCTCATGTTTCAAGGAGTGATAAAGACCAAAAGCTTTATCATTTTTATAATATTGTTGCTCTTCTACATGTTTCACCGTTAACGGGAGAAAATACTTCCATAGAAAATGTGCAAAACTGGGTCACCTGGGCGAATACAGACCGATCATCTAGCATATTGAATTGAATGAGTTGAATGATTGATAAAAATTGAACGAATATTTAAAAGCACGAGGAAGTGCTCAGCATTCTTTAGGAGACGAAAAACGCTACTCTAGAGATGGTCAACCATATACAGGAAGCATTCCACGACATGCTGGTCGAGAACGATTGGATTGATAGCTCTACAAAGGCAGTAAGTGGAGAATAGTTTTAGAATAAAGAGCATTTAAGAAAGGTTAAATAATTAGTCGGCACTCGATAAAGCAAGGAAGATTCAACGAGTGATCGGATATCCAGATTTCATCCTCGACGACAAGGAGCTTGAGGATTACCACAGCGAGGTGAGGAGCAAATTTTAATTGTGATAATTATTTGAATAGTTTTGCGCATAAAATGACTAATTATAAGCTGTCAGTTACCCATTAAATTCCTCCGCTTTTTCGCAAAGGATCGAGAACTGCGCGGCAATACAATTCGAAGAGCCCCTGCAATGAAATTTTTGAGGCATGACAAAGGTTTAATAATGTAGGGACCACATTAGGAGTTCAAACAGCAATCAAGAAAAAATCGAAGGTCGCTCCCTCCTTTTGTGCGCGTTTTTTAAATTAATGACATCAACGACGGTGCTAGCACTCGATTTCTATCCATAGAAAGCTCTTTGCGCTCCAGTTACTTAAGCCGAAGCGGAGAAAGCTCTACTTGTAAGGCGATGTCGTTGCCGAGTGGCGATTCTTTTTTCCGGAGTTCCCTTTCCCTCTATTCTGCATGTTACACTATAGCATGCAACATGGTTGAGCGTTGTCCCACGACGGAGCCGACTAATACGTTTCTAAATATAGAATCCTGCTATTCTTCCAGACTCTGAAACTGAGAAACAGAATCATCATGTAACCGTATTAAAATACAGCGACAAGGGTGCAGCGAGATTAAAATGCTAAAAGGTATAAATACGATTAAAATAGCTAAATGACATGTGACTGTGATTAACAAAATGATAAAGGACGGAACTCTTAGCGGTGAAGAACTGCTGTGGGATGCGCCCTGAATTCGGCTTCCGCAAGCATCGTTATATGTGATTAAATGCTTAATTAGCCTAAATACTGACCAGCGGTAACCGGCCGATGTATCGGCTCAAGGGTACTATCTTCCCAGACAGGTCCGGTGCCAATCTACCGACCTGAGAAGAACGGAAGCCTTGGTGAGCCTGAGGCGTGGGATCGGACCCGCGTCTATTCCAGACCAGCTATTGCGCTTCACGAGCCCTGTGATTAATGTTGAATATATTTATGAAAAATAGAACAATAGAATGATTGAGCGGAAGGAAGATTGAACTCAAGGACAGGTGACAATTTGGGGTGCATGTGACCCCTTCTCGGCTAATTTCATTTGCACAAACTGGAATGTTAACGCGGGCGGAAACCGCAGAGCATCTCTCAGCGCTTAGTTTTCGAGCGTGCAACTGCAGCAATACAAATACTTGGCACAGCTTTCACCATCCAACTGCTAAACACGTTTATGAAATGGCTGCTGTGAAACAATTTGCAGGAAGCACAAGAATGTGTGTAGGTAATGCTAACCAGTGGTTGATAGCGAGAATCGTTAGAAAAGCAAATGTTAGGTAAAGGTGCGATTGCCATTTAAACTTTGATCAATGCAAAAAAAGAGCTGCTGTTTGAGCGAATAGCTACCACATGCTGAGATCGAGACAAATGTTTCTCCACAGAAGCGCTGTGAAGAGCAAATTTATGCTAAGCCCACGCAAACTACGTGTGTGGTTATCTCCTCAATAAGAAGAGTGGGAATAAAAGCCCTTCTCAGCTTCTCGTTTCTGTTGCGAGTTGAACTAATCAAGCAAGTCTTTGGCACATGACTGTTGCAATTATGTATAGAACTGGGTGTTACCTTCCTTTGAACACATGCAAACATTTTTGAATTCTCACATTCAGCTATCCATTTTGGAATTGGACTCATACAAGCAAATGACGGAGAAATGCATCCGATGGCGAAAAGATCTCCAGTTTAATCGTCTCATGAAGTCTGTCGATAGGAGCGAAGTTCATTTTAACCCGGCGGTTGTGAACGCCTTTTATAATCAGATATCAAATTCCATAAGTAAGCAATCCCTCACTATTACTGCAATTTTTTCGAGAAGAAAAATATACGAAAATTTGGAAAAAAACTGCCCGCTCTCACGGAGTTTTTTGGAAACAAAATTACGTGGTCCGTGCTTAAAATTAGGAAAATTAGGTTTTTGTATTTATTCTGACATTTTCTAGCAATCACAGCAGCAATTCTTCATGCTCCCTTCTACCACAAAACTTTTCCGAAGTGAGGTTTTCATGCACAAAGAAGAGGTTTCTTAGTGTGAATCAAGTATGATTACTGCATCATCATTTGTTATTATATGACCCAATTTAACATCCGTCGCGCAGTTCAGATCCCAGCACTTCCTGTATTCGATTCCTCCCTTTGCCTTCACCCTTCGCGGATGGATTCAAACCTTTGCTTACGGGCTCTGGTACTGCTTCAGAATGTTTTCATCTTCGTTGGGAATGTCGTCGATTGCTGGCCGAGTGGATTCTCTACAGATTCTTGAGATAAATGTGCTAGAATATTCACATACGTTGCAGGAAGTCAACTGTTTCTAGAAAAGAGTCTGGTGCCAATTTACCGACACCATAGGAATGTGGGGCCTAGTGGGTACGGTGTACGGTCGAACTAGCACTGCGCTCGCGATGAACCTCACCAGTCCCATTGCACTACCCGTCTACTCAGTTCGAAATTAATTGTGAGGAAAAAACAAGTTAGACTAAAGAGCATAACCCAGAACTACAAAATGAACGTGCCCTTGAGTACCTAATATATACTGAGAAAACCAATATGTGCTGAAATTATTTCAGAGCACTGAACTATGGAGGCATTGGGACCGTGATTGGACATGAAATCAGTCATGGATTTGATGACCAGGGTATGATCTTTTACTTCCAAAGGTTTTCGACCTTTAAACTTTCGAATCTGGACAATTCACTCATGATGCATTTCTTCAGGAGTCGATTTAAGCCAGTGTATTTACTTCTAGCAAACCGAAGTTTTAATTTCCCATTATAGTTGCTTTGTAAAGAATGGAGCGGGTCGTTTTTCTTCCAACAAAGGCAATGGGTTTCATGTAGGAAAAACAACATTTTATTATTTTTCCCTTGTGTCAAAATCGCACCTTGTTAAGCACAGAGACCTTCTACCTTCAAATCGTTTCCTTGCATACATCTCCTCCTGCTGCCTTTAGATCCAGCGTGTAGATTTTGCAGCTTCTTGAGTGTTCTCGGTCTTTTTTTAATTCCGCCCAATGTCGATCAAGTCGATTACCACAGGATCATGCTAGGGCGTTGCCAAATAGTCATAATGAGCAAGAGCGATTTTACGTGGATTGGAATGAGCAAGCTGGTCATAGACGAATCCGCTCCAAATTTTTTGAGATTGGAAAAAAAAGTAAAACAAGGGAGCTTGTACGTTCCATTACGGTGTAGCGCCTGTGCTTATTGAACGTAAACACAACTGCTGTGACACTCGTTCTTCTCTTCTTGTTAATTTTAATCTTAGTGGCTTGCGTGCATCTAAACATCTCCTTTGAGGCGAAACTGGAGCCAACTGGTTACGAACATGGAGAGAGGTCTGAGGCTGCATACAGTAAACAACTGGGCCCGCACTCACTCCGGGGTAGCATCTGGAGCAACATATTGTTCGTGCCGTTGAGTAGCTGCCGTTATGTGTTTCCCAACTCCTGCGTTTACCGCATAGCATATTTTAACCGTAAATCCTTCGGTCTGTCTACACGACGTTTACCAACGTTATCAAATTACTCTAATCACGGATTCGAAGCCCAGCTGAACCCCCATGTTTTCTTCTTCTCTCAGCTTTATTGTGGTTGTATTTAAAATAATACCCAGCCATAAAAAAATAATAAGCGGCAAACAAAAGTCGATATTTTGTCGAAATAATTTCGCTATTTATAGGAAGGCAATATGACAGTCACGGTATTCTGCGAGATTGGTGGGACGATGAGGTGGAGGAGGAGTTTAATAAACGAGCACAGTGCCTTATTGACCAGTACAACAACATAAAGGTATGTAAAAAGAAAGGAATTCCTACGTGCTATGATGACGAAGACGTGAAGGTTTCAAACGAAGAAACCTCAGTAATGAGAAGCAATGTCTGCTGAAAGTAAACCCGTAGTTTAAAAGAAGATATACAACTGGAGGGAGAGTAACTGTTTCGTATTCCTCCACTAGCTACCAACTTTGGAATAAGGAAGTTAGAGTCTTGATATCCTACGATGAAAACGGAGAGTAGCTATCTGTATGGGTTTCAGTGATCCGACATCCCACGTACTTCGATGCCTTGGCAATAGATTGAAAGGTTTACTAAGAAAACTTACTGCAGGTTCCTGAAGCAGGCCTATACGTGAATGGTAAGCTCACACAAGGAGAGAATATCGCAGATCACGCTGGAGTAAAGGTAGCATTCAAGGTAAATTTTCGAGTTCAGCGTAGGACTCAGAGCTATTTATAAAATCATTTCTTAAGAAGATACTTACAAGCAGTTGTTCGTTTGGGAAGAAAAACCAAGTGAATAACCAAAATGTCCGGGTTTCATTCGAGATTTTTAACACTTGAAATGCGAAAAAAAAATTTTCGGCGTACAAGAATTACCTGAAGAAATTTGGAGAGGAAAGGCGAATTAGAGGACTAGAAGAGTACAATAGCGAGCAAATGTTCTTCATCGGATACGCTACGGTAGGTCGAAGGTGGAATTTTCAATCATGTTTTCCTCTCTTTTCAGTTCTTTATTTTCTTCTTCCTGCTACTTCATCAGTTTAATGTAGATATAGCAGACCTTTCGTGCCCATAATTAAATGTCGCTACTACGACTGCCTCATAGATGTCGTAGGTTCAACATTTCTATCGGATCCATCCCGTCCAAATTATCATAGTTAGAGTTATCGCGCTTTATGACGAGAAGACTAATGGAGACAAATAAGAAATAGTTGTTGCTACGTAAGCCGTACTGCGATTTTCACTAAGTTCCTCTATATTATTGGCTGGATGAAGAGAGCTTTAATACTCTTAATATTTACATCCCCATTTCGCCTGTCTTCGCCAGTTTTACTACTATTGCCAGCATGTTCTCCTTTCAAGTGATATTTGGCAACTATTACGTTGAACTGTGTTGTCTCTGAAGATTCCTGATATTTTTGTACTAGAAGGATAGCTATGCTACGGTACTAATAATAATCGCCAAAAGTAGTCGCTGGCCTGGATCGATCGAAAATAATTTGGTAGCAGCGACTAGGCTTCTTGCAGGTTTACGCCTACCTAGAATCTCTAAAGACATACTCAAAACCCTTTTCTACAAACCACGACAGCGAAGAGTCCCTCGCTTTGCATTCTTGATCAGCGTGCAAAAGATAGTTAATTTTACGAGTGGGTACAATTTATCTTTGTGGACAAATGTGATACAACAGTATGCGGACGGAAATTTACTTAAGTCTTCATTTTCAGTTGGAAAAGAGATAAAAGCGGAGAAATCTGAAGGCAGTAAAGCATTTGCAGATGTGGTGCGAGCGCCGAACAGCCAACTTGTTGATTGACCAAATTCTCAGTGACCAACATTCTCCTTCTAAATATCGGTATGACATAACAACATAATGTTCATGGACTAAATTTGCAGTTTTAAGGAAACTTATTTTTTCATTTTTTCCTTTCTCGTCCACAGCGGTTTTTGGGTGTTTTGTGTAAAAAAATGCTAAAAGAAATCGATGACACGAATACGACAGTGAATCGCCTTAAGGGCTTGAGCAGCAACCTCAAGATATAGTTCAGATGTTCTTCAGAGTAAATCAAGTGCTCGCCAATCAAGAAGAATTCGCCGCTGTCTTCAACTGCCCAGACGGAACACCAATGAATCCGGCGAGCCGATGTACTGTTTGGTAATGGAAACGATGGGAAGATCAGCTGTAGCACAATATTTTCATCCTATACTTGTTTTCATGTACTCTCACATTATTGTTGTCCCCTTCGACTGTAGAATCTGGCCATCTTTGTTAGAAGTGCTAGGCTTTCGCTTCAGGGCAGCAAGCCCATATTGTGTGAGAAGTTCGTAGCGTTTTCTTATACAGATGTCAATAAAAAAGGTTACTCTCTTTCCACTTGTCGTTATCAATACTATAGTGCTATACTGCATTGATGTGACGTTCTTGTGGATTCCCATTCGAAACTCTTTAACGCTTGCTGTTATGACGGCTAAAGTAGAAGGGATGGAGAACCCACAAAAAATATTCGATGAGCTTTGAGGATGCTGGATCTAGAAAACGAGTAGAATGCAAGGATTGCTGTGGGCCACACACTGGATTTGAAATCAGGACGTGTTTTTAGAAGACACAATTCTTCCAACCTTCCGACGTGTTTGACATATCATTTCACTGGCCACAGTTTCTGTGTAGAATATGATGGAGAACTTGTTAACGTGCTTTAAGTAATGTTTTTGAATGGTATTGTTTCTTAGCACTCTGTGCTTAGCACGTAACGACATTAACGAAACATTCATTTGGATAGCTGTCCGCATAGACTGGAATCCATGGTGGAAACAATGCCACATTTTTATTCTTTACTGAAACTGGCAAAAATGCACACTTTATCGATTCGATCTATTTCATATTAAAGCCACAATTCCCCATGTGGTTCGACTTTTTACCGACAAAATAGCGTGTCGGATTTCGGAAGGAAAAACGTGGCACGAGATATCCAGCCTCCTTTATTTCATATGTTGGAATAACGACGTGGCTATTGAATAGATCTGAGCAGTATTCGAGAATGATTCTATCCACTGTCGTTCTGGACGCTGTAACTGTTCGGTCTGGGCGTCGGAGTGTAATCATCTTGGCTTTGTAATTGGCGAAACTTCTATGGGCTTTGCGAATGCTTTTCTGTCTCTGCAGGTTCGACTATGACTGCCGCTCCTGTCTCTTTAAAATCTTCTTTTATCGGCTGCACGCATTGTTTTTCAAGTTCGGTTCCGCGCTTCTGTATCAGCACGAGTAGTTCTGGCGACAGGCGTCTCTTGGTGACTCTCAAACACTCGAATGAACTCCGCGGTTATGAAAGTGTCTTGCAGAGAAGAATTTGCGTCATTTTGATCTTTCCAGGGTCTGAAGGAGGCAAGATCGCCGAGGCGTGACCTAGCATTGTACTGGATAAATTGCCGAGGTGAAAGGGGATTTCCAGTTTTCAGTTCAGATTCTCAACACTAATATACCACTTGTTAAATACTTAGCCAACGTGCTGCATTCACCCACCCGCGTTTCATTCACCTTAAGTTTTTGGTGCGACGTTAGAACTACTTCATCCAGTACGTGACGACTTCATAGCTTTCGAACATTGAATTGATTTTTACAAAAAAAAAAACGAACAGGGAATCACGTCAAAACATTTATTACATGAATTCCATAATAGATGAAAAGCGTAGTAGTAACATAACATCTCAATCTGAATTCGTTGACAAATTGCTAGACTCAATCTTAGAGGAGAACAAAGTGGCGGGTGTTCAAAAAAAGCTGTTTACTGTCAGAATTATGATCTACTTATTACATCTTATCAGTCGAGGTTAAGAAAATGTTTTGAACAGTAGATTGGGTTTCAATTTGACCTTAGCGGGCTCTCAAGATAGCGAAGCGGTCGAGATGTCACCTGCTGTCAATATATGCTGTAATAACAGCCTCGTGTCTGCTCATGAAGAAGGCAGTGAATTGAACCATCGTTTTTGCTTTACAACACCACACGCGTCATAATTGATACGGACCTTTTTTTATGAAGAATAGAAAAAATTTAGAAGTCCTCTATGTGGTGATCG
Organism: Angiostrongylus costaricensis; assembly: GCA_900624975.1. Taxonomy (NCBI): domain Eukaryota; kingdom Metazoa; phylum Nematoda; class Chromadorea; order Rhabditida; family Metastrongylidae; genus Angiostrongylus; species Angiostrongylus costaricensis. The sequence continues at coordinate 30,982 of UYYA01000102.1, forward strand.
TCCTCGGAAGGATTTCATGAACCTCCAAAGTGCTATAGGACAAGAGCGATCTTAAAGAATTGAAGTTGCTTCACCCGACGAATACAATATCTCTCAGCAAATACTACTTTCTATCAACGTTGGGATTTTGCGAAACACAAAAAATCAAGTGTTTATGCAGAAGACAAACGAGAAGAGACAATATTAGCCATCTACGAAGTAAAGAGTGTATTCACACAAAGCTCGACAGAAACTGACCAACTCCAAGCAATGAATAACATTTGCACAGAAAACTCAAAGCAGAAAGCAACAGCGAGGAGAAAAACAAACAATAAACTTTAATAAAATTTAATGAACTTTTCTGTCATATTTCTTCGAATAGCACCTTGTCTACTTGAAAACAGTAGTGAACAATTGACTCAGCACAAGTCGATTTCAGACACCTCGAAATAAGCCTGTGGTGAGAGACTTCCTTAAGGACGGGACTAATGTACTTATCCGCTAATCGCATTACGTCACAAAAGTGCCAAATATTGATGGGTATTGATTACCATGCCATGTGACAGCAAATGAAGTACTCACTGCTTCACGATGCATTGCCTTGAGACACTTCTACAATTTCCACTACTGGCATAACACTGCTCCACTTGCCCATATTTTCCATCCCGTTGATGGTCAACAGTGCGTAGCATAACCATAGAATAGTCTGTTTTGGCAGAGTTCTCAATCTGAAAAACCAATCAGATAAGCGAAAGAAATCAAGCACATTTTAAGAACACAAATAACAACGTCTACGATCATGTCGAAATTTTCGACCTATATTTGTGATCAAACACTAGTGTCGTGAGCAAAACAGCGAAATGATAGTAAGCAGAAAAACGATTAGAGACGATCACAAACCGCTTCCTTCCAGATATCATGAAGACTACATGCCCTCTTACACTGTTTGACTTCCAACAGAAATCATCACTGTGGGAATTCTAAAACTGAATTTCCTCGTCTCCATCCTAGTGACATAGACGCGACTCAGCTTTGAAGGTCACCTAAGTACTCCAGATTTGCGCAACTAAGTCTGGCCTTCTAAAAATGTACACAGAAATACCTTCACCACCGGAAATGCAGTAGGTATGTGTACGCACACTGACACCAGTTTGCGTCGAGGCTGTTTCTACCTCCGTGATAAAGGTAGAGCTGCCAGTTGGTGGCAGCCGTTTAAGGACGTCTGAAACCAAATAACAAAGACCATACGCAGAAATACCTTGAAAGAAGTGAAAAACGTGCTAAACCAACTTGAAAATGGCACTTCGAATGCATGAAGCAGCCTGAGAATACATAAGCATCAAGTGAAATTCTTCACCTGAAGAGAATATATCAAAATGAGAACAAAAGCAATGCATGCTACCACAATGCACTCAATTGCAATCTTTTAATGTGACATCATATCCAATCCGGGTAACTTATTCAAAATTGAGTCTTTGAGTTACCTGAATGGTAGATAGTCTGACTTAGCAGCGTCGCTGGTCGTTGCCTTTTGGGGTGCTCTGCTAGGCGCCCCAGGTGTCGCGTTGCGTGTTGCGCTGCGTTGTTGGGCGCCATCGAGTTCGTTCGGCGGTCAATGGACCAGACGTGTTAGGTCCCGCCCAACGCAGCAAATATGCTGATTAGTTCATGTGGTAGTCGCTTCTCCTCTTTCATTCTGCAAGACTTTGTGAAGATTCTGCACCTGGTAACCTCAAACTAGGGTGGTTAAATAAACCATGTACGCACATAGTATTTACACGACATTCATTCGATTAGGTTAGAAATGTATGCACACCAAACTGCAAAGTAAACTGGTTCAGTGGGAAGTAATAATGCACGTAAGAAGCTCCATTAACGACTATGAAGAGCATTATGCAATAGATTCATGAGCGTACCTACTTATTTGGATACTTGGATGGCCCGACCTCACTGGTTGTGCGGGCTCCAACATAATTTCCATCTTTCGGAGTTTCGATGCTTTAGCTATTGTGGTTCTCCGGATTCCCGAAACCAGCCTAGATAAGTCTGCCTCATATCGTTAGCACTACAGGCTGTCGCCGCCCTTGTGAATCAGAAGGAGGTTTATTACCATGTGACTATTTTGATACCAGGACGTTCGTGGATCCTGGTATTGGCTTACTCCCAGCTGGGCTCCTTGATCGAAACGCCGGACTCCTTTTCAGCTTGAGAGTACCAGCTAGATGGATGAATCCCCACTCTACAACGCAGTTCGGCACCCAGTAATTAGAAATACTGCTTGTATAATAATAATACTGTGTCAACGACCATTAGACCATAATGGAAGATTGAGATAGCGATGACGATGTTACACTAACACCGAAGAATAAAATTTCGGGAGTGAAAGCATTGAGCATGATAACTCACACAACACATAAGAACAGCATCGAAAGATATCAATAGATTAGAGCGCAGTCGAATTGTAAGCAAAAGATCTGATGCGGAAACCATGACTTTTGACAAGCATTTTACAAGGCCTCGTAACGGTTTACCGCCTCATCATGGCTAGGAGGCGTTCCTGGACGTCGGGCTAAGAAGTATGGAGATGTGAGGAGAAGATTAAACAGGAAAAAAGTGATGAGAACGGGCGAGGGCGGCCATCACTTATCGTCTGAAGCAAATGTCACTACTCAGTAAGCCTAGCTAAGAGTAAACCAAAACCAGGATCCGCCACCGTCCTGCTATCAAAGCCGCATGGTGGTAAATCTCCCTCTGACCCATAAGGGCTGCGATTGCCTGTGGTGGTGAAGACTTGGGGCAGACTTCGGCCAGGCTGACCTCGGGACTCCAGGGATCCATAATGGCTTAACCAGCAAATCTCCGAAAAATAGAGATTATGCTGATGCTGGGGCACGCACAACTAGTGAGGACGGACCATTCAAGTATCGAGTATCAAGTAAATTCGTGTGCCACCCGAGGCGCAGTGGTTAGTGACTTGGTGATGGTTCGACCCCGCTTCTTAGACCAACCAAGCCTCTCATCGTATCCCCATCAGCAATTTGCAGCTAAACTTGCTTTGAAAAGCTGAGAACGATTAGAAGCGTTTAGCAACCATTGCATTTCTTTGTTTAAAAGTAGTGACAAAGTCTTGTCACCGCAACATTTTTCTCATATTTTAAACGTCACTCTCAGCAACACTTATTTTCCAATCTTTTTTTACACGATCCGTCTTTCACAACGGATCCTAGCACTTCTCGAATTCTACTCATTTGCTCGCACCCATCATCTGCGAAGGTCTTCGAGCTCTTCGCATGTAGGGTCGGCCGCTACTGGAAGATTCTCCTTTCGTCACAAATGTCGCTGAATGCTTGTCGAGTCGTAACCCCAGGCGTACTGTGATAGTCGGACCAGAGCGGCTCCACTTGAACCGCAAAGAGCGATTTTTTCTCGGACAAGTCCGTTACCAATTTTTGGACCAGGGAAAGATGAGACGCTTGGTGAGCCCGGGTGGGATCGAACCAGCACTGTACTCGTAATGTTCGTCATCACTGCCACTATACTACCCGCACATTATTTTCCAATTTGTACTTTATAATTTATGAGCACACACAAATAACATGTTTTACATAGAATTGACATCCTTACGTTCAAGTTGCGATTTTTGCCTATAATCATGATTTCACACACAGAATTTTCAGTTGTTGCCTATGATGTTTCCACATAAAACATGTAGTGTCTGCGCCAATGCAGTTGAAACTGGCGTGCTTTGCCGAAGCAGTGTTATTTTTACAGTGAGAATTAAAATAGCTTAACCGATTTTATTTGTAACTGGTGAATCTAGCGATAACGAGTTTATCAGGTTCTACATCACATTCGTAATATTTGTGCTATGATGTTGCCTTATATTCTACAAGATATTAAATACGTTGTTTCATTTTCTTTGTTTACTGAAATCTTTTAAGGAAGAATAAGAAAATGAGAAGTCAGCGCTCTCACTTCCACCAATCGCAAAGCCATTCAATGAGGTTTTTCGTAGATGGAAACGATAGATGTTCCACGCATTAACCCAACTCTGGGTGGCCAGATGGAAGAAGATCTGTACAAGGAGTAGACAAGGTGGCACTTGTATTCACGAATTGTTCTTTCTGGTTGTATGTTTTATAATAATAACATGCGGTCTTGATTAGTGTGGAAAAGGTTCCCGTCAAGAATAATGGGCACCACGATAATGTCCCTCCTATCTTCTCAGTGCAACGCCGTAATATCGACTTAGCTCTTTGATGGTGTCCACCGATCTCTCCTGAAGTTCACACCAATCATTTCGAAACCACTCACTAGTCTCTCTTGTAGGTGTTTACAAGATGGGTTAATTTTTGCACCAGTTCTCAACCGTTAGAATGCTTGGGTACCAATAATCGGTGCGAAAATTTTTTTTAGTTTATCAAATCATGTAGAGGCCTTGTCACTGCAGATTGAACTAGGTATTGCGTGCTCGATATCGATGTGTATATACAGTCATCACTAATGTAGTACAGAATTGCGGTGGTTAGACCAATGCACCAATGAATCCGATCACACTCACAGTTGTAGAAATAGTGTTTGAATAATCTTAACCTTTTTATTTACTGCCTATTCTTTTTAACGGCAGGGTATGCTGCGAAATATAACTTCTTTAATGCTGAGATGTTTGCAAAACTTCGGACCGCAGGTGTTTGCGGTGGGGAACGAACGCGTTATTACCTTTTCTGGTGCTAACGCGCTAACCACCATACCGTGCGGGTCTTTCGTTTCATCTGTCTCTCAGCTAGTTCTATCAATCTTTTGCCATCAGCAATCACCCGTCAACGGGATTGATCTGGGGAGGCCAAATTCTCCTCTCCGGAAAGGACAATAACGCGTTCGTTCCTCACTACAGACACCTGCGGTCCGGAATTTTGTAAATATCTCAGCATTGTAGAAGTGTTTGAATAGTTAGCTGTGAGAGTTGCTAGCTCGCATTGAATGCCAGCCTTTGTATGTGCATGCCATGTGGAACTTTTCGTGTGTTCGCACAAAATACATTTGTGTTTTACTCACCTAAAGCAAAAATAGTAGTAGGTGTGGCAACATATAGGAGACTGAAGAAACAAAACCCAGTAGCGAGCAGGTGAAAGCAGGAACCCTGGTAAAGAGCAGTAATAGAGAGGGTTGCAAAAAGGATTAACTCCATTTAGCTCACGAAGTTTCATACATTCGAGCTGTAATAGGGGCAGTTTAGCTAGAGTACTTGAAAAGAAGTTTGAAGAGGAGGTGACAGTCAGCCGCAGAATCTGATACGAGTGATTCAAAGTATTGTACGGTAGGCGGGAATGCCTAGATCAGAAAAGAGACATATGGGAAGCTCTCACAGAAAGTTTTTGAAGAAAACTTTGTTCTTTGACGATGAATAGGCAGTGCAAGATAGCTGCAAGTTTGATTGAAAATATTTGATAGTGGAATAATATAGAGATAGATTGATATTCGATATTCATGGAGAACTATCTCTACAACTAGTTACGTTTTAAAGTTCTGCCTAAGGAGTGACTGTAATTTAACTTCCGATCACTGTGACGAACCATTTTGATCGCATAGAAAAGGTCGGATATAAAAAATAAAAAACGGCTTAACGTAAGCTGAAAAATGTATCGTTGATATTGTATGGTTGAACGGTAGGCTATGACAATACAGTATACAGTAAAAGTACTAGGTTGTTTGCAAATAACGAAATGTTTCGAAGTGTTCCTTCAGAGCAGAATTTCTCAACTGAGAGTGAAGATTATTCATCGAAGTGCGAGAACCTAAAGAGGACATGTTAGTCGATAGACGATCGATCCTGTTATTATGTGGGTGAGGCAGAGTTCTGTACCTCAGCACGTTCAACCTCGGTGGAGAAGGCAGCCTACATCGGCACTGAACCCAGTTAAGCTGAATCTGTAGTTGAAATCACAATGTTTTACTTTTCATTTAGTGCCTATTACAATTGTTCACGGCAGGGTATTGTACGAAATACAATCATGACGATGCGAGATATTTTTAATGCCGATGTGAGCTCCCCAGATTAATCCCATTGACGGGCGACTGCTGATAGCACTGATCGATAGAAAACGAGCTGAAAGACAGGCGAAACGAAGGACCTGCGTGGTGTAGCAGTGAACGCGTCAGCCTCCGGAAATTGTAATGTGCGTTCGTTCCCCACCGCAGACACTTGCAGTCCGGACTTTTGGAAATATCTCAAAGTCGTTGTGGTTGTATTTCGCATAATACGATTCCGTGAAAATTATAGAAGGCAGAAAAGAAAACGTTAAACATGGCTTATCGCTCAGGGATTGGTCGACGCCGAGGGCTTCATCCTTTTTTCTATCCTTCATGGTGCAGAGCGTTCAATCACAATGAAAAAATGACTCGACATACTGACTTTTTTTAGACCCCGACATAAATAATCGCCATGCCTATGCGTATTCATAGAAACTGCTCTTGTGAGTTGATGTGAGGTTGATAAAAGGTGTCATTGTTGTTGTTGTTGCTGATATTCAATACTTGACGTTTGGCGATTTCGCCCTCCTCAGAACCAGCACGTATTTTATGCAAACGTAGCACCATATTTTGGTGAGATATCCATAATATTAATAAAGACCTAAGATGTAAATGGAGACAATTTTGTTTAAAAAATGTTCACCGTGCTGTTGCCCCTTGGACCACCCACGTGATGTTCACGTGGGGCGACGAGTAGGACCCACTGAAGTCAGAAAATCAATTTGAAATAGGGCCTCATGTCATGTTTGATATTGAGAGATTTGCCTTTCCGGATTCATCTCTTGATACTTGGTACTTGAATGGCCCGTCCTCACTGGTTGTGCGGCTCCCAGCATGACCACCATTTATCGAAGATTTACTAGTTAAGCCGCTGTAGGATCAGGACAGTCGTTTTAAAATCATCACTATTGCTCTTTTGTGCTCTATGCGTTACTAGAGGCGTACTCTGTCGAATTTGACGTTTACAATCTTGACGTTCTTTTAACCACACAAAATGGCTTACCAGTTACCAATGTATTCTTCACCGTATGGCTTACGTGAGTCAAGTCTTTTGTGCCTGAACTCAGCCAATATCCGTTTCTCCGTTTCCAACAGATCACACAGTTTTCTGAGCCGCGCAGACGGCCACAAGGACGATTGCGGGCTAATTGGCGTTATAGTTGCCAATGAATTTTCAATACCGCTCTTTCTTAGACACCACTTATTGGCATAACTTATTTCGTTTGGTATAAAGAATAGCTTAAAAAAATCTTACTTGGGTTTGAGGCATTATTTTGTGGAATAACCCCACCTTTTGGTCTGATCCGAGTAGCTTATTTCGCAGCCGTTAGAAATGGGTATTTTTTTCTAACCCAGCTGCTAAAATTCATTCCAACCCATCTACCTATCACCAAAATATTTCTGGATCACCTAAGGCGCGCGCAACCAAACAGTACGCATATAATGGAGTCATTTGATGTTACTTCACTTTATACCAACGTGTCCAATGACTCCGCAATGCAAGCCATTCTCGAGTTGCTCGTGGAGCATGAAAAGAAGATAAAAATGCACGGCTTGTCGATTGCGCAACTAATGATCCTCTTAAAACAGTGTCTTAGTTGTTCAGTCTTTAGGTGGTTTGGAAAATACTTTGCACAAATTAGAGGGTTGGCGATGGAGCAGCGTTTAGCACGAAGCCTTGCCATCGCTTTCATGTCTAAGGTGGAAGCTCCAGTTCTCGATCACCGACCCTTACTCCTATTGTCAATACATAAACGACTGCTTCATCGTCTGTTCGATTCAAGAACAGATAGATGAGTGCTTTGAATTGTTAAACCCACAGTTAGACTCTATAAAATTTACACGAGAAAAACCTACTGAGAACTGGCTTCCATTCTTAAACGTCCGAATAAAGCTCTCAGTAAGTGGCTATTTAACAAAATGGCTTCGCAAGCCAAGTAGTAAAAACATTCTAGTTCACTGCCTCTCCTCTCATCCTTCACACATGAAAAAAGCACTTATCAAAAATATGTATCGTTCGGCTAAAAATGTGTGTACAAGAGGAGAGGAAAGGAAGGAATCACGAAACCTGGCACGAAAAATTGCCATTTCCAATGGCTACGAAGTAGAAGCCACTCGGGTTAGAGAAAAACATTGGGTAGTTTCCCAAAATAATATTTCAGACGAAAGTAGGATTTCCTTTAGGCTGCCCTTCATATCAAATGAAGTAAGTCACGCCATTAAAAAGTGCTTAAGAAAAAGTGGTCTTGAAAATTATGTAACGTTTGTTGACATCCCACCCAACACCCTACGCCACCAGTTAGTTCGAAACCGTCTCTATGATCGTTTGTGCAGCTCAGAAAACTGTATGATCTGTCCTAACGGGAGAGACGGGGATTGCATGAGTTTAGGTATAATATACTTGATCTCATGTAATGCATGCGGCGAGGAATATATCGGGGAAACGGGTAGACCACTTTGTGTCCGCATAAAAGAACATCGAGATGGGAAACCTAAAATCCGTTTAAACACCTCTCTAGGCACGCATAGGGCACAAAAGCACAACGGCGATGATTTTGAAGTGAATGTGCGGTTCCTAGCGCAGGAATCAAAAACATCAACGCGCAAAACTCTTGATGCACTTTAGATATATTTCAAAAATCCAAAGATGAACCGGAAGGACGAATGCCTCACTATCACGCGTGACCTGGCGCCCTATTTCAAAATGATATTTTGACCCCGGGGTGTGTCTTGCTCGCGACTCCACGAAAACAACGCGTGGGCCAGTCCCGTACGTAACATCACGGTGAGTGGCCTTTCTGTTCAATATGGCATCTGTTTGAAAGTTTGATCTTCATTAACACTTTAACCTTTTTTTCCACCGAATAATAAAAAAGTTCTAATATAAAACATGTCCAGGCTCTGAGGAAGGCGAAGTCGCCGAAACATCAGCCATCGATCAATAACATCAAAAACAACGACAACGAAGATCTCTACCAACCTCTCGTCAGCTTAAGAAGATCAGTTTATATGATCAGATCAATAAATATATCAGACTATCTATGCCGAGGTTTATAGAAAGTCGGTCTTTCGAGTTATTTTTTTCGTCCCAGTTTAGCGATTATTTACTTTATTCTTTTCCTATACACACATTTTCACTCGTTTTTTGCTTTGCTTTTGAAAAGGGACATGCTTTTGGTGACTTTAGTGCAGCAGTATATTTTTACATTAGTTGTATATATGTTCATAAAAAATTACTGAAAGCTTTGAAAAACTTTGCTTAGTGGGAGGACACATTTTTCCCCAAATTTTCAGAGCAAAAAAACCTTGTTAAAGCATTGAACTTTCCAAGTGGACCAATTCGATAAATAAACAAATGTATAGACGGACGGAGAACAAAGGTGTTAGCAGGTTCTTGGATTGCTAAGATAACACGAGGTTGACGAAGATGTTTATTCGGCTTGACTTTCAACGACTTCGTCTTCATCAGAGCCGTTAGTCCGAGACTATGGATTACGTAAGAAAAGTGTTAATATTAGTTCAAAAGTCCAAATTGAGCATTTCCAAAGCAGCAGCATTGGTGAGGACGACTTCCTGGTTATTTATAGGTTCTTCCCGGCGTTCCGATTAAGAATACTGGGTGTTGTAAATTCAGTTATGAAAATATGAAGGAACGCTTCGGTATGCGCTATGCATTCGACTCCACTAAGCATCGCAGAAGGTGACTCGATGAAAATGTTTCCTTATACATGCGTGCATGGGTTTATATCAGCGCGTTTATGAAAGTCTAGGAGGTTAGAGCTCAGTTTCTTCTCTAATTCTATTCACTAAAAGTATAAAAGCCTAGAATAAACGATCTAAAACCAAGTAGCCGACCGTGGGCGACGCTATCATATCTGACTTCATCACATCGTCTTTATCATTTCATTATAATCATTAAAACGAAAGTAGACACGCATTCAACATTTTTGGTTAACACGGATTGGTCATCATTGATCATCTAAACAAATGCCGACCAACACGGTAAGAATTCCAACTAAATGTATTTTTAGTTTTTGTTACACGACTGGACATACTATCAGTTACCTTTTGTGGATCGCAGCCTTTTTTGTATTTTATTTGACTGTTTTATCCACCTCGAAGATCTTCAGAGATCTTCTTTGGCTGTTTTCTGAAGTTTCTCCATTATCATCACAAACGTCGTTGAATATTGTCGAGTCGATTCTCGGTAGTTTCAGACTGTGTGCGTTTGCCTAAGGTAAAAAAAAACATGGCGATGAGCATTCCCCCTTTGATTTTGTAGAAAGTATAAGCTTTTTTGCTGAACCTCCTCATGTTTAAGTACAATTGATTCCGTCCCATCTTCACCATAGTGGGTGATACTAGGCAAGCGAGGAAGAAGGTCGAAGCTGGCATTGCACAACGCCTTTTCAACCCTAGACGGGTGAATTGGGCCCTGAGCAACCTTGAGTAACCAATTCTGCTGGAAATGCTCAAGTTTGCGAGAATGCTAATACCACTGAATCCTCCACTTTCGCATACCTTGAGAAATAGTTCCTCTGCAATGGAAAGTTCTTCTAATGGAAAGAAAAACCTATAACGACGTATCATGAAAAAAATTAAGCTCATACGTCACGATGAGATTAGGAGACGTTCCTTTCTTGTCGCGTAAAATAAAGGTAGTTCTGGTTTTATCACAAAGATATCGCGGGTTTTTGTTCTATTTATCCTGCATTATCGAGCTGTTTCTCCTTTCCAGTGTCTTTCAAACTACGAACGGTTGTTGCATTGTAACTGATTAGCTATCCTGCAACCCTTGACGTGACAGACTTCTGGAAGGGCAGCGTGGATTATGGGCTTCAGATAGCAGAAGGAAATGCTGAAAGGCATCCACCGCCCTAATCATGAAGGCATCCCATTGCCGTTACGAAAACCTTAGAAACTGTTTATGCATTACTCCTCATGAAGCCTTTCAATGCTTGAGCACCATTATTTAGAAGATGATGAGTACGTGTCAAGAGTAAAAAGTGGTGGAGCAACGCAATAATAAAGCACTTGGTTAGAATCAAACTTGGTGTTTGATTTCATCCTCAGCTCGATGTTCCTCCATGAAAAGTTTTGGAATATAAAGCTCTCTTTTAGGCTTCACTTTCCTGGATTGCTGTGCTACTGGTACACTTTGGCGTTGCGGTACCGCATTTCGCAGGGCCATGCGATTATGAACCAGAACGCTCCGATCCACCGGGATATAATGTGGCATCCGATATGCTCATCAAATCCGTTAACCTTTCGGTTAGCTTATTTAGAATGTTCGCGTTAGAAGCTAGTAAAATAATTTAACAACAAAGATACTACGGCATCACTATTATTCTGATTTATGTCCCACTTTTCGAACTTTTCTTTATTTTCTTTTACAGCAGACATGCAAATTTGCAGTTAGAAAGAAAACGATGTTGTTTGAAAAATAGGTGCAAAATAAAAAGGATAAAGCTCTCGACTTTGATCAATTCCTCTGGGATGCGCCATGCATTCGACTTAATTTAGCTTCGTCGGTGATTGAATGCATATCTGGTCTTCACAATGTCTCGCGGTGGCTTACCAATGTATCGAACCAGTTCTGCTATCCTCCCAGACAAGAATGGTACCAATTTGCCCACCCTAGAAGGATAAAAAGCTTGGTGGGCCATGAACGCCAGGATCAATTCCACATGTGTATTGCAGGGTGCCTCCGACCACTGCGTCACATGCGCCCGTCAAATAGGCAAAACGCAAAAGCAAATATATAAAAAGTAGATGAGAAGAAACCAATTACCTCTTATCGGGAGCATATTCTGTTGGAAAATAGAGATAGAGAATTTTGCACCTCGATTCTGCTTGCTAAAGGTATTTGCAGTTTAGGCGGATCCATGTTCGAATTTCTATGAATTCACTTGCGGGAATTGGAGAGGAAATTTTCGCAAAATGGATAACATAAGGCAGTCCGAAATTCTTGAAACACGAGTTCATGACAAAATCAGAGGTAGCCACTAAAGCCTTCACGACTGAGTTTATTCCACTAATATATTGCTCTTCAACACTGAATTATCCGAGATCCAGATAAAACAAAATAAGATTCGAGGCGATTTAATATCATTTTAATATTAAAAGCAGAAGGCTGTTTTTTTTCGTTTTGTCTGTCTGTATTTAACGAGCATTTTTCAGAAATCCTCGAATCGAGCGACGTTACTGAGTCAAAATCCGCACGCGCAGTGAAAGCAATGTACCGTAAATGTATGGATAAGAAAAATCTAAACGGCGTTGGTTACCTGCTAAAGGTGATACGGGTAGGTGTTTTTGTGGAGTAGATTGCGATGTGGGCCGGTGTCACAGTGGTAGTGATGCTGACCTTCGCGACCGCTTCCTGGACTCCATACCGCCTCATTAAGCCTCTCATCCCTCCGGGGTCGGGAAATTGACACCAGACTTGTCTGAGGAAAGCTCGCACTGTGGAGTCCATGTGGGACGCCACACTCCAGTGAGCATCGACTCAACCAGCATTCATAGACGTTCATGGAAAAAGTGAGAAACCTCAAGCAGTAGCCCAGTAGCCTAACCCATAGGCAAAAAGGAGACACTCCTAGACTGGATGATGATTGCGAGAAAAGAATCGAATGCAAGAGGTGCCAGAATCAACACAGTAAGTGTGAAAGAGGGTTCATGCTAAAAAAAAGGATTGCAACGATATTTGAGCACACACATAAGAGCTATAATTGTGAATTTAAAACAACGCTTTAGTGGTATTAATAAATCAATAAGCTACTAAAACGGCAGCAAGGTGTTTTTCATTCTCAAGGACACCCACTGCCCCATACTTTGGTAGGTTTCCACTTCCGAAGTATGGGTAGGCCGTCAGGGTCTAATAAAGCACAATTTAATCAGTTTTCTCAGGTGTAAGGATAAAAATTTTGAAAGCATTGTTAATCTGGGTGGTTACGGAGTGGGGTCAGCTCCTTTGTAAGTTGAAGTCCCACGCAGAGTAACACGGCCACAGGTACACCATAACTTCACCACCGAAAAAACCACTGGTCCAATACGAAATGCAAACAATAACAGCCATAAATTACAAATGTGAGTTGAAACCAGAGTATACCGTACACTACCAAGTAAACAATTTTCTGACGAAATCGCTGACACGATGAGCAGCATTTTGTGGAGAGATCCTGTGAACTCTTTCTTCAGACACGCTGTTTAAAAAGACGTTGATAAACTCTCATTCTGCAAGGACCTCACAGTTGTGAGCGACAAAAACTTTGGTGACAGCGTGTACACCTTTATAATAGAGTGAGATTGTACAAACTTCCTCAAAAGGCGATTGCTCTGTCGTGAACAAGAGGTGTTCACAGATGGCTTTGATACACAAATGCAACAAAGAAATCGCGGCACACTGGACATCACTATTGTACAAAACAAGGAAACCGATACCGTTTTCAAGGGCGACATCATATACACCGTTTCTTGAAAATTTCGATAAGAGTTTGGTAGTGAATCAATCCTTGCAAAATGGCCAGGGATATACTTGTCAATATAGGTCGTTTCATTTGCAATTTATTTGAATTGAACAAATGTATAAAATACACAAAAGTTTGCAAACATGAAAACTTTATTCTCATTGTAGGGCTTTGCTGTACCATGGCCAATGCTCGAAGGCGACATATGGCGTGGAGAACACTTCAGCTTGACGACACTTCTGAGCAACGTCTATGAGAGTGGACTACTTCAAGTCTTCGTCAGATTCGGCGTAGGAATCGACCAGAAAAACACATCTCGTCGGCTGATCTGGGTAATGGGGTTGATCTTATTTGGCTCCCCTTTAGCAAATGTTTTTTTTTTACATTTTCACGTTTTGCATACTATTAGTGTCATAAATGAATATTCACCTTGTGAATAGTTTATTTTGGGCTTTTCTATTGTCCCTAAATAACCTCGCACGGAGTGTAAGCAATAGACTCTTTCAGCTTTCGCAGGGAGTGGTTCGATTGGCTCCACATCGTGATTACTATCTGGATAGAAAAAAATATGATGAAATCATTAAATCCTATAAAGCACACTTTATCCAAATGGTTGGTTGATTACGTGAATAAACCCAAACTTCGTTAACAATTAAAAAATAGAGCAACTGCTCTGAACGGAAAATAAAGCGCCATTTGGATATTTGAGGTACAACTGCTCCATAGAGACGCCAGCGGTGTTTCTGTCAATGAAAGACAAATTGAGTACGAAGTAGCAGAGATCATAGACTTCGAGAGCAAGCTTGCGAAAATTATGGTGGCTGAAGAAGATCGAAGGAATCAGACAGAAATGCACAATCTGAGAAGGCTCAGTGAGATGCAAGCACTAATGCCTTTGGTGGGAATTCCAGTTACCACATGTGTAGGATTCATAAAAGTGTTCCCTTTGAAAAAAGATATTACCAAGGTGTGCGTGGAATAAAAGCGCAAGTGCTTTTAGGTTAACTGGACCAATTTTTTCTATTCGATCATGCCACCGACCGTCCGCGACTACCTAGCAGCTGATCCGCAAATTGTCATAGAAGAAATTTACTACATGAAAAGGTACCGTCGACATTGGAAAGCTGCTTTATGCTGACGTACAATAACTCGATTCTAGACTCTCCAAACTTCTCAATTCGACGGATTCAATTGTTATCGCAAACTATGTTTATACCTGCTACTTCCTCCAATGGGGATACGAGCTTGGAATGGAATATCACGAAGTTTTACAGGCTCGTTGTAAACTTTTGCAGTAATTTTAATTACTGTGATTATGGGATGGATACTATGTGGGCAAATCTTCTTTATTCAAGAAGGTGATATCGAAATTACAAATCAGAAACAATCAGAAAGATGTTGGCGGTTCAAGTTTGATGTTTTCGATTGATATTTATTCGGAGCAGATTAGGATTGATGGGAGTACCGTTATTGTGATTAAATCTGATTTCTACACGAGTTTATGATCTGCGAAATCCTTGCACAATGTTCGATCATGTAATGAAGCATATTACAAACCAAAAAAATAGGATACAGCTCTCGGCGTTGATCAATTTTTGAGGGATGGGCCATTCATTCGCCTTTATCACGTTTAGTAGTCTGGTACCAATTTGCCGACCCTGCAGGGATGGAAGGCTTGGTGAGCCACGCACGAGGGAATCGATCCCATGTGTGTGTAGCACGGCGCCTTCTACCACTGCGCCATACGCGCCCCATTCTACAAACTAGATAGAGAAGTTTATCTTTTTATTTCCTAGAATACTTCCATTATTGACGAGCAAAAAGTTGCTGAAAGCCTAAGCAGTAGTTTTTTATGAGCAAATTTATTGTATGCTAATCTCCTTCAAGGAGCTCCACAATCTCGTTTACGGACAATGGGTAGCACCAGATAGATGGAGGGATTGTGTAAGTCGTGTTATGATACAAATGCCAAGCGCTTCTGGTGCACTGTACATAAAACAGGCATTCGACGAGGTGAGCTCTAAATTTGTTTGTTTTGATACTATACCTGTTCTGTAAAGGATCAAGGATAAAGCTCTCGGCGTTGATCAATCCCTGAGGGATGCGCCGTGCATTCGAATTCACTAAGTATCGTTGGAGATGATCGAATGCATATCTAGCTTTTACAATGACTCCCGGTGGCCCACCGATGTATCCAGCCAGTGCCGCTATCACCCTAGACAAGTCTGGTACCAATTTGCCGACCCCGGAGGGATGGAAGGCTTGGTGAGCCATGGGCGCGGTGATCCACTAAACCTATATGTCGCAGTGGCACCTCGTACCACTGCTCCACACGAGCTGTTCTATATGTGCCATCAAAATAAGAAAAGAATACTTTTATAGGAGATCTGTTAAATTGGGTTACTTGGGTTAATATGGAGTAAAAATGTATAAGCGAGGAAGATTGAATGAAGATTTGGAAAAACGATAAAGTACTTAATCTTTTAAAGGAAACGAAAAATGCTACGCTGGAGATGGTCAACTACGTGCAGGAAGCATTTCGAGACATGCTGGTCGAAAACGATTGGCTTGACAGCTCTACAAAGGCAGTAAGTGGAGAACAATTTTGGAATAAAAAGCATTTAAGAAAGGTTAAATAATCAGTCGGCCCTCGATAAAGCAAGGAAGATTCAACGAGCGGTTGGATATCCGGATTTCATTCTTGACGACAAGAAGCTTGACGATTACTACAGTGGGGTGAGTAGTATTGAATGATTTCTTGCACAAAATTTCTAATAATAAACTACCACTTAGCCTTTAAGCTTTTTCGGTCATTTTCAAATAATCGAAAAATGCTGGACAATGAAATCCTAAGAACCCCATGAAATGAAGTTTTGGAAGGATTCAAAAAATTAATAATGTAGCGAGCACATTACGAATACAAACAACGATAGAAGGAAAATCGAAAGATGCCCTTTCCCCGTGTACGCGTTTTTAAATTAATGATTTCAACGACGGTACTAGCTCGCGATTCTTACACATAGAACACCTTTTGCATTCCAGTTACTTTGACTCAAGAGGAAGAAGCTCGAATAGGCGATCTCGTTGTCGAGCGGCGGTTTGATTTTCCAGAGGTCGTCAACTCTGAATTTTGCACCAGAACATGTTAATTGGTTGAATGTAGTCCAACGACAATACCGACTAATCATTTCCTTGATATAGAACTCTGCTATTACTACGGACACTGAAAATGGGTAACTAAATCTTTGTATAACAATATTAAACCGCAACGATAACAGGACAACGAGACTAAAATCCTATGAAGCACAAAAAGCACTGGAATAGTTGTTCATTCGGCTGACGTTTCGACGGTTTCGTCTTCATCGGAGCCGATGATCTGAGTTGATGGTCCACAGTTGTTCATGTTATCGAGGTGGCATCATTGTCGCGCGTCGAGCTGGATCTTCTTTTCGAGAGTGATGCTTCACCGAGGAAGATCCAGCTCGATGCACGACGAAGACGTCACAGCGAGAACACCAACAACTGTGGACCACCGACACGGATTACATCGGCTCTGATGAAGACGAAATCGCTGAAACGTTAGGTGAATAAACAATTTTATCGACCCCGTGTAAGCTGAACAATATAAACACATGCTGATTATTTGACTACGAAGGTTAAGCGACGGTCGGTTTTAAAATTATTGTTCTGCATTAGAATAGCTTTAACGCATCATAATTATTAGGACAATAGCAAATATAATTTGTGATTGTAATCAATAAAAGGACAATGAATGAAGCTCTCGGCATTAGTCAGCACATTAGGGATTCGCCATACACTTTGGACGTAGCTTCAGCTTAACTGGCTTCAGCGTCGATTTTTATTTTCTAGATTGAACTTGTTGAACCTCGGTTTACCGCCTCATCGTGGCTCGGAGGTGTTTCTGGGTGTCGGACTGCGATGTACAGTGGAAAGATTCGTCCACCCGGCAGGGTCTCCCAAGCTGAGAAGGAGTACGGGGTTTCCATCAGAGAGCCTAATCCAATACCAAGATCCGCCACCGTTCTGGTATCAAAGTCGTGTAGTGGCAAATCTCCCTCTGATCCGCAAGAGCTGTGACTGCCCGTGGTGGTGAAGACCTGGGGCAGACTTTGACTAGCCTGACCTCGAGATTCCAAGGAACCGCAATGGCTTAACCAGCAAATCTCCGATAAATGATAATTATGCTGGAGGCCGCACAACCAGTGAGGACGAGCCGTTCAAGTATCAAGTGTCAAGTGAACTTGTTGACCAGTGAGTGCTAACAGCAGCTTTAGGATAAAAAACTGGCGGAGAGAGAGAGAAAGGCAAGGTGAGTGCCTAAGTGGTGCAGTAGGTAACATGTCAGCCTCGGGAAAGAGTAATCGCTGCTTTCAATCTGTCCTGAGGTCTCAGTTTAGCAAATATCTCAGCATCGCTGTGGTTGTATTTCACATAATAAGTAAAAAATAAAGCTCTCGGCGTTGATCAATCCTTAAGGGATGGACCATGCATTTGACTTTATTAAGCATCGTTCGGAGGTATTCGGATGCATATCTGACCTTTGCGTTGACTCGCGGTGGCCTGCCGCTGTGGAGCCGGTGCTACTGTACTTTCAGACAAGTCTAGCACCAGTTGTTTGACCCCGAAGGAATAGAACGCTTGGTGGGCCATGGGCGCAGGGAGCAATTCCACGTGCGTGTTGCAGGGCGCCTCCGACCACTGCGCCACAAGCGCCCCTTTCAAATAATGCCTTGCCAATAATAAATAATAGCCTGGTTAGAGTAAATAAATAGTTACATATACCTAGTTTTTTGCATCGCTTACGGTTTGCTACCAGTGTATTCGGTCAGTATTGCTTTCCTCCCGACAAGTTTGATAAAAAAGAGTTACTACTCGGGAGAACACCTACTACCTGCAGAGAACGAGACCAATGTTTCCGTACAGAAGCGCTGTGAAGAGGAAATTTATCCTAAAGCAGCGCAGACTATACGTGGCTATCTCCTCACTAGGAAGAGTGGGAGTAAAAGCCCTTCTCAACTTCGTCTTACTCTTACGAGTAGAAGTAATTCAGCAAGCTCTTTACAGATCTTTATTGTAATTCTATAAAAAACTGGGTATTACTTTCCACCATGCCATCTGCAAAAGTTTTTGAATTTTCATATTCAGTTGTACATTACGGAATCGGACTCGTACACTGAAATGATGGAAAAATGGATTCACTGGCGAATATACCTCGAGTTTAAACGTCTGATGAAGCCTGTTGATAGGAACGAAGTTAATTTTAACCCGATGACGGTGAACGCCTTTTATGTTCAGGAGTCAAATACCATAAGTGAGGAAGCCTTCGCTATTATTATTTTTCGACAGGAAAACGTGTTAGAAAAGGTGGAAAAACCTCATTATTATTATAAAATTTCGCTGAAACCAAAATCATTGCGCATTCACACTTTTTCCTCCCAACTTTCAACGAATACAATCTAAGCAACCAGGCATCTCTGGTTTGCCCAGTGGTGCACAAGGAAACACTTAGAATTAAGAAACTTTCAGAAGATTTCTGTATTCATTTTGAGAATTTTAGCACTCCCAGCAGCCATTCTTCAAGCGCCATTCTTCCACAAAAGCTTTTCAAAGTGAGCTTTCAGTACACAGAGAAAAGAGTTTTCGAAGAAGAGAGTTTTCGATGTGAATCCAGTTGGTTACCGTATCTTTATTTGTTATTACATGACCCAACTCCATCACAAAAAAGTGATCTCAGCACTTTTGGTATTCGATTCCATCCACCATTCACAAAATTGTTCGAATCCTTGCTTATGGGTTCCGGGGCTGCTTACGAATGTTTTCATCTTCGCCGCGAATGTCGTACATTGAGGACTGAGCCGATTGTCCATGGATCCTTGAGAAAATCGTACTGGAGAGTTTTCACATAAATTAGAAAGCATGAACTGTTTCCAGAAAGGAACCTGGTGCCAATTTGTCGAAACTATGGGGATGTGAGACCAAGTGGACCTGGTGTACAGCGGAGTCTGCACTGTGTTCGCGATGAACATCACCAGTGCACAGTACTGCCCACTCATTCAGTCCTGTAGTAATTGCTACGAGAAAGCAAGTTAAAATAAAGAGAAAGACCTAAAACTGTTTTATAAAAGTTACTTCTGAGTTCTTCATTAACACTGAGAAAATCACGGTGTGCTGATATCATTTCAGAGCACTGAACTATGGTGGCATTGGGAGCGTGATTGGACGTGAAATCATTCATGGATTTGATGACCAGGGTACATTCCTTACTTCTTGAGGTTTTCGAGCTCTAAGTTTTTTAATCTAGAAAATTCACTCATGATGATCCCTTCAGAGGTCGATTTTAACTGATGTTATTAATTTCTAGCAAATCGGAGCTTTTATTTTGCCTTATAGTTTCTTTTGTAAAAACTGAGCAGGTGGTTTTTGCCTCCAGCAAAATAAATATGATTCATCTAGAAAAGACAACTTTTCACTATTTTTCCCATGTGTTAAACTCACACCTGTGCCTTCTCCTTCAAATCGTTTCCTCACATTCGTCGCCTCCTGTTGCCTTTAGATTCAGCGTGTACATTCTGCAACTTCTTGAATGTTCTCGGTCTTTTTTTTTTAATTCCGCCCAATGTTGACCAAGTCGATTATCACAGGATACCTGGAATAATCGTGCTTAGGCGTTGCCAAATAGTCATAGTGAGCAAGAGCGATTTTACGTGGATTGAAATGGACGAGCTGGTCATAGACAAATCTGTTCCCAATTTTTCAAGCTTAGAAGGAAGGTAAAGGAAGGAAGCTTGTACATCCCATTAAGATGTAGCCCCTTGTTTAATAAACAGCATCACAGTCGTCGTGATACTGGTTTCTGTTTTATTGTTAATTTTAATATTAATAGCTTTCGCGCATCTAAACTTCTCTTTTGCTTCGAAGCTGGAGCCAATTAGTTATGAACATGGAGGGCAGGCTGAGGCTGCATACAATAGACAACTAAGCCCACACCCCAGGGTAGCAATTAGGGTAACATATTGTTCACGCTCTTGAGTAGCTGTCGTTATGTGTTTGTTAAATCCTTCTTTCACCATCGTAGCAAATTTTAACCGTAAATCTTCGGTGCGACAAGACATTAACCAACGTTATCAAGCTATTGCAGTCCTGGCGTCAAAAGCCACATGGGGTCCCGAGTTTTTTCTCACATCACAGTAACCCTGCTGTTGTATTTAATGCCGTAGTCTGTTGTGAGAAAAAAATAGGAAGCAAACGAGAATTCGAGCGGCAGACAAAAGTCGATATATTGTCGAAATAATTTCCTTATTTACAGGTAGGCAATATGACAGCCACGGTATTCTGCGAGATTGGTGGGACGATGAGGTGGAAGAGGAGTTTAATAAACGGGCACAGTGCCTTATTGATCAGTACAACATAAAGGTATGTAAAAAGAAAGGAATTCCGAAGTGTTATGATGATGAAGACGAGAAGGTTTCAAATGAGGAAAACTCAGTAATGAGAAGCAATGTCTGGTCGAAGTAAACCCGAAGATATACAACTGGAGGGAGAGTAACTGTTTCGTATTCCTCCACTAGCTACCAACTTTGGAATAAGGAAGTTAGAGTCTTGATATCCTACGATGAAAACGGAGAGTAGCTATCTGTATGGGTTTCAGTGATCCGACATCCCACGTACTTCGATGCCTTGGCAATAGATTGAAAGGTTTACTAAGAAAACTTACTGTAGGTTCCTGAAGCTGGCCTATACGTGAATGGTAAGCTCGCGCAAGGAGAGACTATCGCAGATCACGCTGGAGTAAAAGTAGCATTCAAGGTAAATTTTCGAGTTCAGGGTAGGACTCAGAGCTATTTATAAAATCATTTCTTAAGAAAATACTTACAAGCAGTTGTTCGTTTGGGAAGAAAAACCAAGTGAATAACCAAAATGTCCGGGTTTCATTCGAGATTTTTAACACTTGAGATGTGAAAAAAAATAAATTTTCGGCGTACAAGAATTATCTGAAAACATTTGGAGAGGAAAGGCGAATTAGTGGACTAGAAGAGTACAGTAGTGAGCAAATGTTCTTCATTGGATACGCTACGGTAGGTCGAAGCTGGATTTTTCTGTCATACTTTCCCCTCTTTGAACCCCTTTACTTTCTTTTTCGTGGTCCATCATCAATTTAACGTTGAGATAGTAGTCCTTTGTGCTCGTGGTTTCTCTACGCACTGGTTTGCTAGAAGTACTGATCTATTAAGCTGTACCGCGACTTTTTACATCCCTATTATGTTACTGTAGCCAGCATGTTCTTTTTTTAAGTGATATTTGGCAACAATTACGTTGAGCTTGGTTGGCCATGGAGACTTCTGAGATTGTTGCTGTAATGGAAGGAGAGCGATGCCACGATACTGGTAATAACCGCCAAAAGTAGTCGCTGGCCTGGGTCGACCGAAAGTGATTTGCTATCTAGTATCTGAGATTCTCCAGATTTGTGCCTAGCCAGATTCTCTACAGGCATACTCAATAGTCTCCACTGCATACACCTGTGGTCCGGAGTTTTGCAAATATCTCAGCATTTCATACGAGTTATAATTCGAAACATAACCTGCCATTAAGAAGAAAAAGGCAGTAAATAAAAGAGTTAAGATACTCAATAGTGTTTCCTACAAACTACGACAGCAACAGTTAGCTTAATAGGTGGATACAATTTTTGTTTGTGAGAAAATGTAGCACAACGGTTTCCATATACATATTCTATAGCAATTTAACTATATCTTCATTCGAAATACAGTCACAATTATGCTGAAATATTTGCAAAACTCCGTGCCGCAGGTGTTTGCGGTGGAGAACGAACGCTCTGTTATCCTTTCCGTGGGCTTACGCGTTCACCACAACACCATGCGGGCCTTCCATTCCGTCCGTCTATCAGCTAGTTCTATCGATCAGCGCCAAGCAATCACCTGTCAGCAAGATTGATCTGGAGATCCCACAACGGCATTGAGCCCAGTTAAGCTGAGGCGGTAGATGAAATCACAGTGCTAACTTAAGTTAGCCCTTTGTCTTGATTTTTGGTCGGAAAAGAGATAAGAGCAAAAAAAATGGCAAATAGTAATGTATTTGCAGGTCTCATGTGAACACCAAACAACAGACAACTTGGTTGACCAAGTCCTCCACGACAAACGTTTTCCTTCCAAATATCGGCACGTTCTTCACTAATTAAATTCGAATAAACCTAGTTTTTCGCTACGTATTTAGAACAGCTGAGGCGGGGAGCGTGTGGCACAGTGGCTGGAGGCGACTTGGAACACACACGTGGAATCGATCCCGGAGTCCATAGCCCACCAAGCCTTCCATCCGTCCGCGTTCGGAAAATTGGCACCAGACTTGTCTCGGAGGATAGCAGCACTGGTTCGATACATCAGTAGGCCGCTGCGAGTCATTTAAAGGCCAGCTATGCATTCAGTCACCTACAGACGATGCTTAATGAAGTCGAATGCATGACGCATCCCTTAGCGATTGATCAACGTCGAGATCTATATCCTTTTTTATTTAGAACAGCTATATTATCTCAGAGACTTAATTCGTAAAATGCCACTAATCTATGCGGTTACAACAAAACAAGTTGTACTGTTGAAAAGTGCGCCAGCTTTGTTATGTTTCTCTTCCCTGGCTGCTTTTGGGGTTTCTTACAGGAAAAATAAGAGAGATATAAAGCTGCGAATAGCCCGCGAAGCCCAATGATTGGTTTTTAAGCGCTT
Organism: Angiostrongylus costaricensis; assembly: GCA_900624975.1. Lineage (NCBI taxonomy): Eukaryota > Metazoa > Nematoda > Chromadorea > Rhabditida > Metastrongylidae > Angiostrongylus > Angiostrongylus costaricensis. The sequence goes on from UYYA01000102.1 coordinate 54,209, forward strand.
TAATAGTGCTGCGTTATATATTTCGGATTTTGTTCAGGGTAAATCAAGTGCTCGCCAATCAACCAGAATTCGCTGCCGTATTCAACTGCCCTGTCGACACACCAATGAATCCGACGAACCGATGTGCCGTTTGGTAACGAAGAGGATGGAAAGATCAACTATGCGGATATGTTTAGATCTTATAATTATTAGCATATACTCGCACAGTATTGAGGTATACTTAATATCGACTGTTTAAGTTGAACATCAAACGTGTATTGTGTCAAAATTTCGTAGTATTTTCTTATATCAACTGTAATAAAAAATTGTTTTCTTTCGACGCTTTATTATTAAAGAAAGCAGTATTTGTCACGAAAACGTAGAAGGCAAAAGGAAGCATTCCTAGAAACGGTAAATACAAAGCAGTACCACTTTAGCTTGAAAATCTTACGTAGGTCTTTATTCGATACCCTGTAACCCATGTTATTATACGGATAGACTGGAAGAAAGAGGATAAGCCAACTCTTATACTCTATTCCTCTAGAGTGGGTAATGCTGTAGTAGTGGCACCGCTCCTCACGGGCACAGTGCAGACCATGGGCTGGCCACACAACCCATCCTTATGGTATCAGTTTGACGACGGACTTTCCTGGATCCAGCACACTTCTGAAATTCCTATAGTGCGTCCATCCTGAAATTCATAGCCACTCTACTCAACCAACGTTCAATAAAATTCATAGCAAACGCACGCAAGAACTATCAAGCAGCAGCTGAGCCCACACGAAAAGTTGCATAACCTCGGTCGACAGTAGATGCGAGGGAACGAATAGAATGCAAGAAATGCAGTGTTCAGGGCAGTAGATGTGAGGCCGCGTCGTGTTTTAAAAAAACTTCATTTCTTCGGAGATCCTAACCTTTTTAATGTAGAATGCGCTAGAATATTTACGACAGTGTATTAAGTAATTTTTTAAAGGCATTATTCCTTAGCATGTTGTCCCCATAGCTAACATTAGAGGAACAGCTTCAGGTCGACAGCTGACCACGAAGATGAATGATAACTTCGGACAGTTTTATCATTTGCTGAAAGCTGTGATGTACACACTAGCAATTCTATCTGTTTCATATAAAGGCGACGAAGTACAATTTATTTTCGCCATTCTATCTTCCGCCAATTACTGAGATTGAGTTCTTCTCATGGTGAATTATAACAGTTTCGAAGGCAAGAAATTGGCACGGATCACCAATTTGTTCGGAACTTGCTTGTGAATTCAAAGTCATTGTTTTTCTTATAGTCCGGTCTGGGGCAGGCTTTGGCCAGGCTGTCCTTGGGATTCCAGGGAATCACAATGGCTTAACCAGCAAATCTTCGGAAAATGGTGATTATGCTGGGCACCGCACAGCTGGTGAGGACGGACCGTTCGAGTATCAAGTATCAGGTATAGTCCGGTCAGCTATTTTTCTATTAACCGCTTATATCGAACTGAACAAAGTTGAAAATGATCGACCAGATGTGTAAAGACGTCATGAAAATCCTCAAATAATCCACCGATTTAGTTCGGTAAGCAAACACGAGGTTGATATTATAGAATTTATTGGCATACAATAACTGATATTACGGCGGTTTCGCCTTCGGAGCCTGGAATAAACACTTTCTTAACCTTAGTAGATAAAACTTAACACATAAATTTGCATTCGCACAAGCATTCCAATTAATTGGTGGAGAGCAGCTGCACAGAATAATACATGGGCAGAGACTGTGCCTGGGGTGTTATAGACATAGGTCACGCGTGATAACAAGGCAGGCCTCGTTGCGGTTCACTTTTGGATTTTTGGATCCAATCCAAAACGCTTCAAGAGTTTAACGAGCTGATGTCTTGGATTTCTTTGCGAGGATAGTGACTTCGATTTCAAAGTCTTCTCCTTTGTGTTTCTGTGACTTATGCGCATTTGGTGACGTATTTGCTAAGGTTATGAAAGTGTTTGGCTGATTATAGCAGGTCAATTTGACTTTTCCAGGTTCTGATGAAAGCTAAACCACCAAATCGCCAGCTACTGTATCCTAATAAAATTTATAGTATCAACCTCATGATTGATTATCGAGGAAAACCACTGAATTACCAACCAATGCCAAGGTTACGAGGAAGTCGGTTTTGAGAGTCCTCAAATATGTGAAATTGAGCTATACACATTAAAAGAAATGAAAAATATAAACGGTTAAGACAAAACGAGCATTAATGTGGGTTTTCCGTTTTGCTCTTAATGGTCCTCGTACAAGATGCACCCGCTGTGCTTACTGATATATCAATCAAAAAACTTGTTGGCTTCAAGCTCAGCACTAACGTAATCATTTTGCACGTCCACAAGTCCACGTTGATTCATCGAAATCGTATGGTTGTCACTAATGAGTGCACGATGCATGTACAAAGGGTTCTTCAGACATTTATTTTTCCTGCCGCTTTCTGTTCCTATCCGATGGATTTTTAAGTCTATCCTCTTGCGACTGAATCCGTTGTTTTGTGTAAAAACGCCGTTGCTCTTATATTATAAGCTCTCGAGCATGGAATGAACATCGTTGAACTGCATTTTATAAAGAGCTCGAACCTCCTAGCGGTTTACCGCCTCATCGTGGCTGGGAGGTGCTCCTGCGTGTCGGACTGCGATGTACAGCGGAGTATTCGTCCTCCCGGCAAGGTTTCCCAAGCTGAGAAGGAGTTTGGCGTTTCCATCAGGAAGCCTAGCTAAGAGTAAACCAATACCAGGACCCATCACCGTCCTCGAATCAAAGTCGCATAGTGGCAAATCCTCCTCTGATCCACAAGGGCTGCGACTGCCTGTCGTGGTGACGACCTGGGGCAGACTTTGCCCAGGCTGTCTTCGGGATTCCAAGGAACCGCAATGGCTTAACCAGCAAATCTCCGATAAATGATAATTATGCTGGAGGCCGCACAATTAGTGAGGACGGGTCGTTCAAGTATCAAGTAAGTAAAGAGCTCGAAGCCTTATGGTGCGAACTACACTCACTGTAGAAATAGTAAAAGCACTAGTGATCCTTCCATTTACATAGAGAATGACAGTCTTCGCCCATACATAGAGAACGTTATTACAATGTTCCTTTCTTTTTCCTTTTTCCCTTGATGTAATAGAATGGAGATGTGGAGTTTCCAATTTATACAAGCGCAGTGGGTTATTATGCAGGCACCAATCTAATCTTTAGTGCTATTTTTATCTCAATAGTTACCACTGAATTGGTTGAATCAAACTTTAACTATCTTTGTTTCGGGTTCGAACCGCTGCACCGGCAATGAAGATCTCCGCCGTAAATCACAAAAATGCGAGTATTTTATTCTATCTCGCAGAATACATTTATCTCAATGTATTTAAATTGTTGAGCTTACACGAGGTTGATAAATAGGTTTATTTCAGCCAATGTTTCGACGTCTTCGTCTTTATCTGGGCCGGTGATCCGTGTCGGTGGTCCACATTTGTCGCAATTTTACACAATTTATGGAAGCGGCACGCATGAGTGGAAATAAATTTGCGTCGGACTCCAGGGTTGACTCTAGGCAAAAAGAGGGATGTCTGAAAGCAAAAAGAAGTAACACGTGGAAAATGAGCAACTTCATCAAGGTGCGGAAGTACAGAGTATGTGGTGGAAAGGAAGAATCACGAACGAACGCAGCAATTGATTTGAAATACCAGTTCAGGTATAGTCAAACTAATACGTAATCTTCTTTCCCGAATGTCAATGAAATTCCGCATCAATGGATATTTCGAATAAATAATTCTTAATACTTTCGTCCTGCACTGACCGCATAGCCCATGTGAACAATTATTATTACGACTTCATGACTTTACACCTAAGTTTTGCAGAAGGATAAAAAGCATGATGTTCTCGACGTTGTTCAATCCTTGACAGATACGCGATGCAGTCAAATTCATCACTCATTATTATAGGTGTTGAGTACTGATTTAGCCAATACTGTGATTTTCGGTGACCTGAGGATGTATCAAATTAGTGTTACTATCCTTCCAGACAGTCGTAGTACCAATCTTCATTCCCGGTAAGATCGAAGGCTTGATGAGCTCGAGAGATCGCACTAACGACCACATATGTTCTGCAAAGCACCTTTCACCTCTGTGCCACACACGCCTCTTTCAAGGTTTGTACAAAAGAATTATTCCAATTCGCCCCTTTTAAAACTTAACTAGCTACCATAGATTTAGCACAGATTATTTCTAAGCCTTATTGTTAAGAGTGATTAAGAGATAAGTGTGTACCTTGCAATGTCATGTAATGGGTCGTACGAGCGTAAGCAGTGCCCTGATCCTAGTTCGTAGTGACCTATGTTAATTGAAATAAAGCGTTTGAAATCTCCACATCTTCGTTGAAGAGATATAATTAGTTACCAAGGAAAGTAGATGATCGCTCTCACATATCACACATAATATGGTTATTCTAGCTCTTCTCCTATTCGTTATGTTGTCTTGTAACCATCACCCACAGAGTTGCCTGGATTTCGGTGCCCATTCGACGACAGCTTGAGTGTATGATATCTTGTGCCCTCATTCACGTATGCAACTCCAGCAAGATTATATTCTCTATGTTGTCTCTTATGGATCGGAGTAGGTTAGCTTCGCAACACGATTCCTTCAGAACTCCAATGGATCTGGTGACAACCGAGCAAACAGTCCCTCCGATCATCGGCCGACTGCTGATATAAAAAACCGAATCGTTTAAGAATAAATAAGATTAGTTACTCCTAAATAATAAAATTCTAAAATTTTGAAGCTCGTAATTTGTCTTTTTACTCCTTTTATTATCTAGGATTTCTTTCTCTAATAAGTGACGAGCGAATTAGGATTTCACAAACTAACAAATCTCATTAAGGAATAAAGTGCATCCGAATGTTTTATTAGCAGACGACACTTATGTCAGGTTTCTTAAAAATTCTCTAATTTTTCTACTAAGTTTGGAAAAACACTCACGGGTAAGAAATTCATAGAAAAGTCTGCCGGGAGTACTATCTATCCGCTCCTTGTCCTGACCTTTATCATTCATGAAAAAGCGTTTGACAGTATTAGGAAGAATGCGGTGCAATCACTCGCAGATGGAAACGATTTCAGGATTACGGAATGGTCCTCGCAGAAGTCACTGTTTTCTAAACATGCCACCATCGCGGATGACGACTGTGCAAGAGTAGAAATTAAGCTGTGTACTGCACGAGCAATGAAGACGGGCAATCCAGTTATCCAATTAAGTAAGCAAAAATTTTTGTAACAATAGAAGGAACTCTTTTCTACAGCTTCGTTAAATTCTCCGTTAATAAAGGACCCAGAAACTATGGTTTTCTATTTGGAGCTAAGTATTAATATCAATTTTTCCAGTGATGGCATACTCCAACCATAACGGAAGAACTTACTATCACGTGGTCGCCTTACTATTGTTTACACCGAATAGAGAGTAATTCGTGGGAAGGCAAGCTCTCGTAAATAGCGCTGTTTCGCTTCTCGAATTCAGCTATTACATTTTCACTGCTATTTCCACTCTTTTCTGTGACTCAGGTGTTTCTTGGAATTTCCACTTTAAGCCTACCTTGTATTAGAAAGTGCATGTTTAAAATTTTTGAACTGCTTTTCACACTGACTCCCTAAACTTCAACAACAGTCACAATGTTTCAGTTCATATTTTCCGCCTACTGAAATTTTTACGGTAGGGTATTATAGGAAATACAACCACAACGATACTGATATATTTGTAAAACTCCGGACCGCAGGTGTCTGAACGAAAGGAAAAGGTAATAACTTTGAAAGGAACAACGAAAGGAAAGGGTAATAGCGCGTTCGTTTCCCACCGCAGACACCTGCGGTTCGGAGTGTTGCAAATATCTCAGCAGTTTTGTGGTTGCATTTCAACAAAAATGTTGACCTGGTTAACGATAATACAAAAGAATATTTTACAGTTAATAGTTACGACTTATCCTTTCTTTATATTGAATGACGACATGGTACAGCAACTCATTCATTCTGGATATCTACCACACTGGACCTCCATCGTGCGATGTCTGCCAATCGGTCTGTGCGGAGCATATTTCGAATAGAGAGAAATCAAATAGAAATTTCCCAAAATGGAGTAACGTTGATGTAAAAACGTCTAAGATGCGAGCATCACAAATACTCGAATATTTACAGCATTAGACGCTTCTTGGAAAGACAACGTTGAGAAGTCTTGGGAAGGCCAAGAGTTGAGGGCGGTCGCCATCGCAATTGTCTCCTCGGCCGTAGGTTCGCGAAAGGAGCGTTGTCAAATGCAGCCGTCATGAAGGCAGGGTAGTAGTTGAACAGATCTTCTCGAGGTATTGTGTCGTTTTCGGTCACAGTAAGGTTCAACGTGAAGCACTTGTAATCATTGATTTGTGACACGTAGAACAGAGCAATCAGACACATCCATGTATATTCAGTTACAGCGGCTGAGATTGACACTGGAAACAAAAGGAGGTATGAGAGGTAAAACTGACAAAACTCCAAGCTCTCACCGTGAGTGTGGCAGGGTTTAAACTCGAGGTATGAGTTATAGGAAGAGTAGACTGATGGTGTTAATATTGAGAACACAGTAAGATCTATGGAACGAAGGCAGAAAAGAATGATTTGCACCTGAGAATTGGAAAAAGTGTTTACATGCTCCGAAAAGTTGTTACACTAGGAAATAAAAATTACAGAACATCCTATCCCGCAAAGAAGCCAAATAGGGCAAGGTAGTCGAACAAGGTTATCTTTGGTTGAGGGGAAAAAAGAAAAACTTAGTTTTGACCAAGTTTTGACGAAAAATAGTGAGATGTCTATATGCTCCACTACTCAAAAAGGATCCACCACTGTTCTGGTATTGAAGTCGCGTTGTAGCAAATCTCCCTCCGATCCACAAGGGCTGCGACTGCCTGTGGTGGTAAAGACCCTTAGCAGACTCTGGGCAGGCCGGCCTCAGGATTTCAGCGAATCAAAATGGCTTGGCCAGCAAATCTCCGAAAAATGGAAATTGTGCTGGGCCGGCACAACCAGTGAGGACGGACCATTCAAGTACACAGGTGTTAAGTAAGTACTCAAAAAATGTTAGATTACTGAAGAAATATTCCAACATCCCAAAATACAAGATAATTAATAATAACTTTTCAACTCACTTTCGTTTTAGTTTTGAGAATCTGCAGGAAGGAGTATAGGAATCCATGAGCTACAAATAGTATACAAAACGACGGAATATCATAATACATCATCCATTTCACTGGAAAAAGTTCGATGAATTATAAATGACTCATGAAAAATGATAACCAATGATCAACAACAATAATTGATAATAATCAATAAAAAATGGTCATAATGACTCATAAATATTTCGTCTTCTTTTTCAGAAATTGCGAGATTTCAATATTTTTACCTTTTATTTCCTGCCTACCACAATTTTCACGGTAGGGTACTGAGCGAAATACAACCACAGTGTTGCTGAGATATTTGCAAAACTCTGGACCACTGCGGTGGAGAATGAACGCGCTATTACCCTTTTCTGGTGCTACCGCGTTCCACCACCACACCATGCGGGTCTTTCGTTTCGTCTGTCTCTTAGCTAGTGTTCTATCGATCAGTGCCATCACCGACCACCCGTCAACGACAATGAAGTATCACCATGGTGTGGTGGTGAACGCGTTACTCCCCGGAAAGGACAATAGCGCGTTCGTTCCCAACTTAGACACCTGTGGTCCGGAGTTTTGCAAATATCTCAGCAACATTGTAATTACGAGATTGTTATCCAACATTTACCTACGTGTTGTGTGTGTGTTTTGTACCGAAGTAAACGTGTGCTGTACAACAACCCTGTATTTGTAACCCAATGCTGAGGTTAATGGAATGCCGGTGCTGGGATCCATGAACTCATAATAAGCATACCGCTTAACGGTAGGCATTAACTTCTCTACATAATCCATCTTCAAATACTGTCGGAAATTCAGCACTTCCTTCATTCGATTTCCAGTCGTACACCCGTCATTCGCGAAGGTCTCCGCATTTTGCGAGTGGATTCTAGTGCTACTTGCGGATTTTGCCTTATTCATGCTCCTCAATGTCGTTCAGTACTAATCTAATAGATTCTTCTTATCATCCTGGCAGGTCCTGCTAGATCATTTCCAGCTCTTCACCACTAGCACTTGCCAGGCGTTTAGGACCGAATGAAGCTTTTTCGAGACTATTGAAAATGTTATCTATATAATAGACAACATTCTCTTTTCAATCACTTTCTATATTGATTGGAAACTTGCTCTCAAATTGATTTTGGTCATCATTGTTTGGTCTCTACATGAACATTCCACATTTTCCGGTAAAAGATTGGTCGTACATACGATCACAATAAAAACTTGCTACTATACTAACATTTTGACCACCTTTAGTGGGTCCAGAGTGTTTGGGGGCTTCAAACTGCGATCTACACCGTTGTTTCATCCCATCGAAAGTCAACTAAGAACTTGAGTATCAGTATTTGGAAGACTCCATATGACTAAAACAACACCAGGAATTATCGTCGGTCTGGAATGGTAACAGTTGCAGTAACATCCTACAGCAAAGTTGCTCCCAGTCTACTTAGGCCAATGTATGGGATGCAGTATATTCAGCCAGTACTCAATATGTTAATGAAAGGAAAACGCGACAGTTAAGCTGCAGGCGAACATGAAAACTAACCCCACTACCTTTATTTATGAAGGTTTGCAAGACAACTAAGCCAACTATGCTTATGTAGCAAAGTATGAAAGAAATGCTGGAGCCATATGGATTGATAAGCATTGGAGCGCTAAGTACCTAATTACTCTTAGTACAGTACTGCCAGCTCTGCGCAAATTTCTTGAAGGCGGTTGATTCTGCGTACCTTACAAGAGCACCATAGAAATGAGTGGAACACAGGAAACAGTGCCCAATTTTCCAATCTTACGTAGAAAGCATTAGTTCATTTCTCAGTTTTCAAATTTCACAAAAGACAAAGTCTGCAAAGTGATAAATTTCATGGTACCGATGTATCTATAACGAATCTCATAGCTGGTAAAGTCACTAGACCATCTAACTGTCAATGTAGTGGTTTTTTCTAGTTCCGCCTACTAACCACCTGTTGTTTAACGTGCTGAATCTTATGAAACATTCAAAATCAAATCCAAAATATGTGAAACCTATCGCGAAAAAATCGAAATGGCGCAACTACCCAACGCTCAAGGAGACTTGGTAGTTGCCATTACTCTGAATCTCTCACCCACACAGATGCTTGAAAAGCATGGTTTTGTAAACAAGCCTGTAACTATGTGAAGGGCGAAAGGAAGTGAATAATAGAAAAACAAACACTAGTATATACGAGATATTCCGATTTTGTGCTCTTTCTTAAAGGTCATGCTTTGCTTGTAGAGGAAGAGATTAGTAGACCCACTCTGTTTATCCTGATCTTGCTGGAGACAAAAAATGAGCATCAGTATACACGTTGATAGAATTTGCAGGCACGGCAAGAGACGTGTGAAAAACTGCACAACTTGTCCACGAGTTGTCAAAATGTAGACTGCTTTTCCCTGTACCAGACACAGGAGCATCTGAATACAATAAACAGGCTGTATGCAGGCACATTTACTTTTCTTGCATACTCTTCCCTAGAAAAAAGCATTCTGGAAGCTTTGATGTTAATCACTGCAAGAACTTCTCTATCATTCGCTACAGTCACAAATCAAGTAGTTCCATTCATTTGTAAAATTACGACTCAACTAAGCCCATAAGGCAGCCTTTCTCCCCAAAATGTATCATAATCGCAAATCACAAGAGGAAATAATGATGGGGTGAACGGTGATCCCCAACGTTTCAAAGTTTTCGCCTTTTTGGATTTCTAAGTTTCCCTGAACCAATAAATCGTTCTATTTGAAGCAAAAAGCGTCTTTCGTATTTGAAAGCAAAATACTAATAAATTGAAATGATTACCGTGAAAAGAAGACCAGCTAGCACTGCGGTTCGAATAAATGCTTGTGGCCGAATTTTCATTTCCATCACTCGGAATAGTGAAGGTAGTGACTCACGAGGTTGCATCTGATGCTGCAATACATAGCCTTCGTTATTTCACTGTATATATAGTAGATACAGCGGAAACGAAGAAACCACGTTTCTTCCATCGTATCGTTACTCATTTTTAATAAGAATCAAAAAAAGACTGTGGATCCGGCCTAGTTTCTGCACTACAGACTTATGCCCTTGTTCGCCCAGCTCATTAAGGCTTTTATTAAAATAGAACTAAGTCGGCTTTTCTCTTGGAGCTACAGCTTTCTCATTTAAAGGTTTCATCTACAGGTTACTGTCAATGCTAATGATTCGCTGAGAGCTTGTGAACGCGCAGTTGGACACTTCTGTGACATTTCTAATGTGTTTAATAATTCTTATGATTATCGATGGGCGCGTGTGGCGAAGTAGTCGGAGGGGCCCCGCAACACGCACGTGGAATTGATCTCTACGCCCATGGCTCACCAAGCCTTCCATCCCTCCAGGGTCGGCAAATTGGTGCCAGACTTGTCTGGCGGGATAGCAGCACTGGCCCGATACATCGGTAGACCACCGCGAGTATAGGAGTATGTATAGGGAAGATTCCTTCACTCACCTCTAACGATGCATTATGAAGTCAAATGCATGGTGCTTCCCTCAAGGATTGATCAACGCCGAAAACTTTATCCTTTATTCTTTATGCCTATTGACCGAATGCTAACATAACGGGGAGCAGAAACCGCTAGTGGAATTTTTAAAATCGGCTCCGCAATACGCAATTTCGCACTACTTAGGTCAAGAAAGTCGTCAGTCTCTGTGTGTTATAGCTATGACATAGAAGTGTACCCTAAACGTCTAGAGACAGCTCTATGCACGGATAGAATAAAATTGAATGACTAAAAACAAAACATTATAAATGTACTAATAAAGAAAAATGTGTTCCAAACCTCGCAGTAGTTGTAATAAGTCGTCCCGTAATCATATCGCAATCGTGTCTTATTGTACAGATTATGAAGTGGATGCTCCGGATACAGCGAGTAAATAACTTCGCTAAGGTATAGCGTCCCGTTTGTCACTTTTGAACGTGCTCTCATCAGTGGCTCGCTGCAAGCAAGGATTAAAATTATTGGGTACACATAGGAAAGACTTGCTAGAAAAATCTGTTCTTTGTGCAAGTGCGAAGAAAAACCTTGGAAAATCGCTTCTATAACTTTTTAATCTCTCCAGACTATAGAACGGTACAGCAGCAAACACTGCTCCGTCTTCTAGTTTTCCTCCATAGTCATATTATATCCTTTAAATTTCCAGACTTATCTTTGATGGTTTAAACCTAATAGTACAAGTGGAGTTTATCTAAAATGAGAACTAGTTGGAAATTTTGGACCAAACGCTCAACTAGAAGTAAAGCAAACCAACGTCATAGCAAGGTAGATGCAAATGGGCAGCTTCTCATTAAAATCGACCAAAGTGCGGCTTATATCGGGTGTGACGCTCTTCACATAGCATAAGAGAGCAGAGCTCACCGGCTAGCTCTTCCCAATGACAGGGACTAATGGAGATTTGGGAACGAGTTTCGAACATGGTGATTTGTTCATGACTTTATGAGTGGCGAAATTTTGCAAATCGGTTGAAGAAGGTTTGTAGAGGACGATTTAGGAAAAATATGGAAACCAAAAGGGAAAATGGGATGGGATTTCTAGTAGCTCCTAAACCAAATCACCATCATCAATATCTTATTTCTCTTCTGGTTTTGTCGTTATTGAAAAAAGGGAAAGACAGTGCAGTGTTAGCGATACCGGTCGTCACGAAAACAATGCTGGTTCGACTCCGCTTCGGACTTTCGGAATTGGGAAATTGGTACCGGAGTTGTCCGAAAAAAATCACTCTCTGCACTCCAAGTGGGATTGATCTAACCCTGTAATCTCAGGACTACATCTAGAATTGACTCCATCAGCACTCAACGACATTCGTGATGAAAAGATCTCAAATCTACAAGCAGCAGTCGAAGCCACACGTAAAAAGTTGGGAAACCTTCATGAATGATGGATGCGAGGAAAGGAATCAAATGTGGGGAGTGCTTCCGAGACGATTCTATTTTTCCAACGGTAGAAATGTCCGACTTAATCGAATGAAGTACCAAGTGATGTTTATATGGAAATAAAGGAGAATGGTACGGTATTTTACGATCGATGGCCAACCACGTGAAAGGTGAGCAAAATAGGCTTACGAGTTTTGAACGCATCTTTGATGCTGAATGAGAATTATTCTCACTTTGACCTATATACCGTTTAGTTTGTAAAAACGAAAGATTCAGCCGACAGAAATACCAGGTTACCCGCATTTAAAGTCGGATAACTGTGCCGATGAGGTGGAAATAGGCAAGGTCATTGCCATCAGTGATGAACTTCAAAGAACTTTCACTTCATTCTTCATTTTGATTTTAAAATTTTCTTGTACCTTGGTCGAGATCAGGTGGTAGTACAGAACTTGTTTATCTTATTTAATAGACTATCTTTGAAAAAGGCTAATTTTTCGAAATTGTTAAGCCTACAATCGACGTACAGAATATCAACAAAATTGTTGTTGTGCAGCTCCTGCTCCAGACCTGCTGTCCAAGCAGCAAGTGAAAGGCAAATCGCACAAAATACCAAGTAGCTCTTATAGAGAATATTGGCAGACATTTGGTTGTGGTCCCACAAGAACTCTTCTACACCACGTAACCGTTTCACGATGATCATGCTAAAAATTTCATTTCGGATAAGAATCCGCTCATAGTCGAAAAGCTTATTGAAGTAGAGCAACATCAAAATAACCAAAATCAAGTTGCCAACAACATTGCTGAGCAATGAGGGAAGACAAGGTAATGTGGGTCGAGTAGCCAAACGATCGACGCTTAGAAAGTCGTAAAACAATGAACATCATCGCTGAGTGGTGGTCAACCCGAAAGGTGGAGGTCGAGTTTGTGAAGGAAGCGAACCTCTCCATTTTTAGAGAGGAAGTTAAGCAAAAAGCACATAAGGTAGTCATAGAGAAAAAATGAAGAATTTTCATGAAACCAAAATAACATGCACAAGTACAAAATTAGTAAAAAATGAAAGAATAAAGCTCTACGCGTTGATCAATCCTTGACACATGCACCATGAATTCGACTTCACCAAGCTTCATTGGAGGTGATTCAGTGCATATCTAGCCTATACAATGATTCGCGGTGGCCTACCGATGTTTTGAGACAGTACTGCTACCTCCAAAAAATTCTGGTACCAATTTGCCAACTCCGGAGGGATGGAATGCTTGGTGGGCCACGGGCGCTGCGATCGATCCCACGTGTGTATAGAAGGGCGCCTCCGACCATTGCGCTACACGCTCTCTTACGAAGTTAGTAAAGGAAGAAATGAAAAAAATTGGAAAAATATAAAGTAATTTTAGATGTCAGTACGACGAAGACGTAAAAAAAAAACGAGATTTATTTCAATCATACTGATAAGTGTGAGATATATTCCAATGTTTCTTTTCTATTGAAGTACCGATCTTGCAGCTTGTTGATTACGTCAGAACAACAATAATAACTGAAGCACTAGCTGAATAATCTTCTTTCATCTTTCCAATATAAAAAGAAACTTCGCTTAATAATATCAGGATGTCATGCCGTACAGAAACAACTTCAACCTTAGTTTTTTTATCGTGTATGGGAAAGAAGTTAGCGCGAGGTTATATTTCTCACTTGAAAAGTTTGTTAATTTATGTACCAACGAAAATAACAGAGATTAGGTGAAAAAGGTAAATGAAGTATATGATGATGGTAATGAAGAAACACCACGATGACGATCCAAATACCTGTCGGACTTCTAGACCAAACCGTTGCGTCCACTTGAACGGACTAAACGTGATTTAGAAACCAGTTCCCCTCAGTGACAGCGCACTCCCTAAATCACGTTAATCGCTAAGCTTTCGGGCGAGTGCTAACTGCGGCTGTCATGAGTGACAACACCGAGATAATATGTTGCATCGGAGACGATTCTTTCCGAAGATCAAAGTTCATTCGAGAAAAAGAAAAGGCAGACGGTACAAGATGTGGACTAAGCGCAATAGGCTTTCATTGCTTGAATCCAAATATAATAGCGTGTTAATTCTATAAGCAGTTCATCTGCTGCCACAAGATTGCGTTTTCTTTTACTCATGGAACGTTCGTTTTTTATGATGCTAAGATATTTGCAAAGCTCCGAACCGCAGGTGTGTGCGGTGGGGAACGAACGCGATATTACCCTTTCCGGGAGCGAACGCGTTCACCGTCACATCATGCGGGTCATTCGTATCCCTGTCTCTCAGCTGGTTCTATCGATCACTGCCATCAGCAATCATCCGTCAGTGGGATTAGTCTGGAGAACCCAAATCGGCAGTGAGCCCACTTAAGCTGAAGCTATAATTTTAATCACAATCGTAACCTTTTTATTTACTGCCTACTTTTTTCTAGCCCCTGTAAAGGGTAACAGCGGGTTCATTCCCCATCGCAGACACCTACGGTCCGGAGTTTTGCAAATATCTCAGCATCATAGAAGCTATATTTCGCAACATACCCTGCCATTAAAAAGGATGGGCGGTAAATAAAAAGGCTAAAATCGTCTTTTTGCTTATCGAAATGTGGGTTTGCACAACACTGCGAAGGGATGCGGACTGTATCAGCACAGTAGTAATAACGCCGTCCAACACTTTTAGTTATCTCTGCTCTCAATTTTGAATGGTAACCTCTATTCGACATATCTCTTTCTAAAAGTAGGATGTAGCACAGTTATATGTTATTTCCATCTAAATGATGAATAACTACCTTCCACGTCAATAATCTATCGCTTCGACATGACCTTAGATGCCGGAATGTTTTGTGCAGCGGGGACCCTCCTCCAGCGGATTCTCCCAAACCCGAACAAGAGCTACACACTTCCATTGGGAAGACTGGAGAATACTGAACTTGTGTTAGACGTATAATCACTATGACGCTAGGATATTTACATAACTTGGCCTCAAGGTGAGATTTGAACGCGCGTTTACTATTTCCGATCGCTCACTTCCTACCTATTGCACGGTGAAGACACCGTGAGGTTAAAAAAAAATTAGCTGAGAGAGGCAAAGTATGGGCCTCAACGGTGCAGGGGGAAATACGCGAGCTCCGAAAAGGATAATCTCAGGTCCAATCTGTCCTGGGGTCTATGTTTTGCAAATGTTTCAGCATTATAGAGGTTGTATTATCACAAAATGCCCTGCCGTGAAAATTAATAGGCACTACATAAAAAGTCGGCAGTCGGCAGTCGTCAACCATATGCGACTATAATTAGCTGTTCTAAACTTCCTCATTGGAAGTCACGAAAAAAGCGGCTCTGAAGAAGGCGATACTGCCTAAACGTCAGCTAGTGTTGTATTGTATTGTGTTTTTCTATGGAAGTAAATGTATGCTGTTTAAAAACCTCGCGATCGCTAAACAAGAAAACGACTACATAAAAAGTTAAACAATCTTTCGGTCCCTACACCATATCGGGAGAATTCCACTTGCACGGTCGCGAAAGGGTCTTCGATCAACGAAAGTCGGCGACTGCATATTGTGACAGACGACTAACGTTATGGTGTATGGGTATCATGACACTCAACTGAGAAATGCTATCTAACCAGCACATAACTGATAAAACTGAAATGGCATGTTGGCCGCTATGATTTTTTTCAAGGCGAACTTTTTAAATATCTCATATCCTTATTAGGAAGGAAGGATAAAATGTTATTGAATTGTAATGTCAAATATAACAACTATAGTGCAACAATAACAGCATATTTAACAATATCCTCCCAAAGGTTTACCGGATCATCGTGGCTGCAAGGTGTTCCAGGATGTCTGACTGCGATGTACAGCGGGGACATTCATCGCCCTGGCGGGATTCCCTAGCCGAGAAGGAATCCGGCTTTTCCATCAAGAAGCCCTGCTAGGAGTGAACCAATACCAGAATCGGCCACCGTATTAGTATCAAACTAGTCGCATGGAGCAAATCTCGCTCTGTTCCACAAGGGTGGCGACTGCCTGAAGTGTTGATGACATGGGCTAGACTTTGGCTAAGCTGACCACAGGAGTCCAGGGAAGCACAATAGCTAAAGCAGCAAAACTCCGAAAATGGAGATTGTGCTGGGACCCACACAACAAGTGAGGACGGGCCGTTCAAGTATCCAAGTAAGTGTATAGGAATACAACAAAAGTTATAATATTATTAGAAGAAAAGGAACACTTAGAACCTTTAAAAAACAAGATTAGCTTGAAAAAGTATAATAGGGCCATGAATTCCAACAGAATATCTTCATGACTTATTCATGAATAAAGAAAGTTATAACTAGCCCATATATCAACGTACTAGCAAGTGATATGAGAATGGAATAAGGATGAAATTTTGAAAATAAACGATTAAATAGGAAAGAATAAGGATTAAATTTTGAAGATACAACTGGATATTTGACTCTTCTGATAACGAGTGCGCATCCTTCGAATGCATAGGGTGCATTGGCCACAGACGCGAAAGTTCTTCATACGTCCTTAATTGTTCTGCAACGTAAGACAGTGGTATTTCTTGTCAGTTTGCACTTATAAATAAATATATTTACATCATACATGTTAATTCACTGATTTTGCACACTTTCTACCCCACAGACCGTGCTAAAATACCAAGCTTTGAGATGAGCAACAGAGCGGTGCTAAGAAATGAGCCAGTATTGCGACGTTAACTCTGCTGATGAAAAGCGAGGGATGGAGGCGAGTGGAAAGGCAAAAACGCAAAAGCGGAGGATCGCATGCAACCAACAGCAATCCCCCCGCTATCCGAAGCAGTGCGTCGTGGCAGATCATATGAGTTGGGGCCTATATAAGTGCCGCTGCGTGATGTGTACAGCATATATCACAGCCGCATAAAATGAAGCTGCCACCGTTGTCCGATAACAATCACGTTTATCCTTAAGCCATAAGCACATCCGTTAACCGCGTCATAACAAGGTCAATAACAGTAATTACTACTCACCGATCAATGGAACGCGGTGGTAAATCGTATTACTTGCTTGATATTTGAATGTGCTATCCTCACTAGTTATGCGGACCCTAGCACAGTCTCCATCTTTCGGAGATTTGCTTGTTAAGCTATTGTGGTCCCCTGAATTCTCGAGGTCGGTCTGGCTAAAGTCTCCCTCAGTAAATCGTATTATAAGCTTCTTATTTCAGACTCTAACGCCAAAATAAGAAAAGCCAACGAGAGCGGATACAGGGCCAAAAAAATTGGAGTACGAGAATTAAACGAGAATCTAAACCGTTTCGCAGGGCTCCAATACGCAGTCCACCTCTTTTGTGGTAATTCAATTTTCTAGAAGAATGAAATTCGTCGCTGAACATAGGAGTTATGCAACGATACGATACATGTCGAGATCGACCATATTATTACAAATAGAAAATAATGCCTACTTAACACTTCACTAGTCCTCTCATTCTATAAAAGATCCGAGAACCGCCTTCTTCGGGCGACGATTCGGTACCGCAGGTAAGCTGAAAGAGAATTCCTGTCATCGACCAAGCAGAAATAGTCCAGCTGCTTATGACGAGAACATTCGGAATGAAACCCTATCCAAACGTAACTAGTAAATTAAGTAGTACCCGACCGAAGATTATAAGCTGCATGTCTAAGGACTTGAAATTTGTGCTGAATTTGGCTCAGTTCCCAAGCAAGATGTTCACATAGTATCTGCAATACCACCAAGAAGTTGTTCAAGAAGAAAATAAAACTGAAGCTTCACCCTACTGCAAGACGCAACATAGCTAGCAGCTCAGGTCACTTACAGAAGAGCTGTGTAGAAAGACCTACGTCGACACGGGAAGAAAAAGCTGTTAGGAACAGGACAAAAAGAACCAGGCTGAAGAGATGTAGTCGGGACTTGTTCGGGCATAATGTCTCGTCGTCAACAGTGATGAACGAAGATGGAATCACCAAGAGTTCCCACTACGACAATGATAGCGAAAAAGTTCTACACTATCTTCTTCTGTTTCCTAATCCCCGTCCGAGACCCTGAAATCCCACTTTCTGAAATTCTTTCCCTGAGGTTCAAGTTGCGAGAGAAAGCGTGAAGAGAGGCACAGCTTCTGAATCCGATAATATCTTTGCAGATTACCTTCGAGCTTGAAGCCATAAATTACTTGAACTTCTCGCAATGACAACTGTATCTCGCGCTTCGAAACCCACGAACACTCCATAAAAATGAGGCAGTAAACCGTTGCGGGATGGAATAAGGTATTTTACGGTTTCTCTAATGAAAATGAAGACGAAACAACCACAACTAGTTAGCGCTAAAAATTTGCTATCTTGGCAAAGGAAAAGAAGATGGGGCGCAACAAGGATATTAATGCTAAGTTGATTAAAGTAATTCATAAAAGGCAAAATACTTTCAATTTTCTAAATGAGACAATGAAGAAGATTATGTTCAAGTTTTTGCTACGGAGGTCTTTTTCAACTCGATCAATCACAAAGTGATTTGCACCTCCTGATCTAAGCTCCAGCTTAGGACCTTGGTGAGCAAAAGTATTGTTTTGTATTTTCTTATTTGGCCTTGATCTATGCATTCGATTCCATTCGTAAAATCGTACAGGTGATAAATGCATATGTTTTAAATGATGAATTGCGGAAACCTTTATGCATAAAATCTCACTTCTCAGTCTCAACCTTTTGATATTTCGATCCACTTCTACGTATCTATTACTAATTTAGAGATCGTAATTATGGAGGATCGTTTTATCCAGAGCGTGACATCAATCTGAGAACCGCACATGGATTCTGGGCGTAGTTCAGCCTGTGCTGCACGAGCCTCATCATTTTTTGCCCTATGCATGAAATAATGACTGAGATATCTATTATTATAACTATTAACATTTTCAGTTTTGGAAAAGTTCATTCGATTCAGTTTGTTATTAGACCATACCATCACCGATCCGGCAATCAACATTCTCCAAAAACAAAAGGAAGACTTTCACTAACAACTCGTTCCTGATATCATTGAACTAGAAGTGTCCGATGTAATCACTCTTATTGCTAATTGCGGAATGACCACATAAACTAGTAATAATAGCGCGCTGGTAGCAAACCCGTCGTACTGGAGAAAACATAGCCGCTAGGAGATAACTTTCCTTTGTTTCACCGTGGGCGAAAACTGCTTTCAACATCGAGCTAATATTCTTCACATGCGCTTTTTGGAAAACCAGAGAAAATTCTGCTAAAGACTCAAAATATCAATGGAACAGAGCTTTTGTTATGGCAGAAGCTTCTACTCAATTCTTTTAAGATTCAATGTGAAAGCAATTTATCCAGCTTTCCAAGCAAATACATTCTTCATAGTGGCACAACCAAGGAATTTTGTCACTTGACCAAGACCACGGGAAATAAAGAACCTGATTTGCCTGGTTCCATAGAAGGTTGTGATACAGATTTTTTAGATAAAACTAATTTGGAAAGCATGAGAGTTACTCCGCTGTTCTTCCATTGCATGTCCACTAATATTCTTCTACAGCTTGTCTGCTAACATCTGAACCACCCATTAAAGACCTCTTCCTCAATGGTAGGCACGTAAAAACGGCGAGTTTTTTCGAGAACCCGTTGATCACGTGACTTCCATTTAGATTCCCATCTTTCTTTATGTGTTATTGAAGCGTTTAGCGTAGTAATATTGCCTATTAATATACTCTTCCAGGATCTGAAGAAGGCGATACTGCCGAAACGTTAGTTACGATTGTGTTGTAAGTGTGTTATTGTATGGAAGTAAACGTATGCTGTTTAACAATTCCGCGATTGCTGAGAGAGAAAACGACGAAAGGCCTCATAGTTTAGGTTAAGAAGATCGACTAAAGCATCATAGGAGCTCATGAGAGGGTACCGCTCATCAAACGCTTTTGTGATAATGAAGATTTGATCTTCAAAAAAACTGTTGTAAGGTCAGCACCGTTGGTGAGTTTCTCAAAATTTCGTGAACTTCAGCATATACATTAGTTGCAATGATCGAGAATGGTTCAAGACGTGGTCGAAAAGAAGTGACCAGGTCGTCTCTTATAGCTTTCACGCGGAAAAGATGATCTTGGATTGTGACCCGCTGTATACCTGACCATCCAAGCATTGACCTAAAGGTGTATAGCATCATCCTCAAACATTGGACTTGGTAACGAAAACTAATGGTACGATCAACGGGCGCAGAGAGAACCGAAACAATAAGGATTAACAGTGATAATAAGGGGTTATAACTCTTGTAATGGGCTAAGTAAGACGAAAAACAGTGTATTATGCAGACACGCCAACGAAGAAAACACAAAGCTGTGTGAGGAGAAAAAAATGAGTTAGTGAATGAATAGAATTCCTCACATACTATTTCCAAATAATCAAATCCATTCATTAATGTGCCTCATTCAAGCATCACGAATGTCCCAAATGCCATTTTGTTTCACTCTCATCGAACTAGGGAAGCCTTTCTACAATGTTGAAATTAAAGTAGTTGTGGACGCTATGGGTAGCAAAGGTTTTATTAATCACAGTTTAGTTGTCTTCTGTGAAATGCAGCCGCAATAGTACCGAGATATTTGCAAAAAGTCGACAATAGGCCAGATTCGCACCCGAGATTACCATTTCCCTGTGCTCACGTGTCACCCACTGCACCACTGAGGTCCTAGTTTTGCCCTAACTTGGTTCAAACCCGACTTCTGCTCTCTAGCTCATTCCAGCTAAGGGTGACTGCTGACGGTACCGTTGAGGTAGACTAAGAGGAAAAGGCAAAGGATGGACCTCGGTGGTACACTGGGTAACACAAGAGTTCCATGAAAAGGTAATCGTGAGTTCGAATCTAACCTGGGCTCCAAGTTTTGCAAATATGTCGGCATCATTGTGGCTGCACTTCACATAATACGCTGTCGGGAAGAAAGAACTGGCAGAAAATAAAAAGTTACACATTGTGTGTTCTATGGCCTTTATAGAAACCTTATTATTAGAATTTCACCGTTGTATAACTTCGTTGTTATCACTATAAGGAAGGCGCTAATCTCGCCAAAATTATTTCGCCCCGACTTGAACAAAAGACGAGAGTTCAAGTCTGTGGCCACTAAATAAACCATCTACGCTTTGCTCACATGGTTGTCCACATGGCATCAACCACTATCTAGATGGAACAAACGCCTTGCGATTTAGGCAATGCTGGGAAAAAAATTGATTCTTGGTTTAATTGAGAACCCACAAAACGAAGTACATTAGAATTTTTTATCAATTCCTTTCGGTTTTTGATTAGAGTTAAGCTGTTCTAATTCGCCTCCCTTCAATAGCCTATTAAGTGCTCAAACTCTTTATTTTCATAACATTTTTTGGACCCAAGCTGTTTAGTTTATGGATTTATAAGTACACATCCTCCAACGGTTTAGCGCCTCATCGTGGATGGGATGTGTTTCTGGGTGTCCGGCTACGATGCACAGCCGAGGGATTCTTTCCCCCAACAGGGTCTCCTAAGTTGAGAAAGAGCTCGGTGATTCCGTCAGGAAGCCCTGCTGAGAGTACACCAATGCCAGGATCCACCATCGTCCTGGTATCAAATAGTCTCATGGCGGAAAATCCTTTTGTAATCCACAAGGGATGCGACTACCTGTGTTGGTGACGATCTAGGACAAACTTTGGCTAAGGTTATATCGGAACCCCAAGAAATTACAGCAGCTAAACTAGTAAAACTCCGAAAAATGGAGATTATGCTGGGATCCTCACAACCAATGAGGACGAGCCATCCAAGTATCCAAATATCCAAGTTAAAGTATACACTAACGAAACCGCTATGCATGCAACTCCTTAACCGAATCGATTTATTTTCCAATTTTTCAAGGTACAAATATGAGAAAACCACGTGAATATGAAAGAAACCATGACCACTAAGCATGTTGGCCAATGGCAAACGTAATGCTCGAATTGTTACCAGGTTTTTGTATATTTCTAAGGAAAAATGATGAATAAAAACCTATTTCAAAAGTTTTTATAAAACCATACTTATCACATTCACTACAAAAACCATGTCTTTCACTGTTGTAAGTTTCTATGCTTTAATGCTTATATGCAGATAAGGGTAGCATAGTAGCAGATGCCGTCCACCGTGCGAAATGTCTTCGTTCAACTCCACCCGCACCCAACGAAACCTCCTACTTGTCTAGATTTGTGAAGTTGCTACCAAACTTTTCTGGAAAGTTTCCTCCATTCTACAAAGTTCGGTGGCTTCCTCTTATGAAGACGCGGGAACGCCATAGTTTCACTATGCGCCAGGGTTTCATGGAGAATATACTCGACCAACATTCGATGACAGAAAACAATTCATAAGGGAGAGTGAAAATCTCCAAGCAGCAACCGAACTCATATGAAAATCCCAAAACGTTCGTGGATGATGTGCTCGCGGAATCGAAGTGCTGACGCGCACAATATATCGAGTTTTGTAAAAAGAACGCTACTATCCCTGAAACTTTTATTTTTCAAGTTCTTCAGAATTTTCCCAGCTTATAATGAAAAGAATTCACACTTGCCATTGAGAAATGGAAATCGGACAGAGACGAGTAGCAAACCCGCCGAACTTACACGCCATCACAAAATTGTTATTTTGGTTATTTTGGATAATAAAAGACAAAGCTCTTGGTGCTGATCCTGAGGGAGGGGCCATGCATTCGACTTCATTTATGCATCGGTTGGAGGTGACTGACTGAATGCATATCTGGCCTTTACAATGACTCGCGGTGGCCTACCGATGTATCGGGCCAGTGCTGATATCCTCCAAGACAAGTGGTACCAATTTGCCGACCCCGGAGGGATGGAAGGCTAGGCCATGGGCGTGAGGATCAATTTCACGCATGTGTTGCAGGGCGCCTCCAAGCACCGCGCCACACGAGCCTTATTTTGGACGTATTATTACGACGTTATTATTTAGGTATTTTTTTGGCTAAAAGTGGCTATAAACCGTTGGACCACAGACAAAAAAGGAAGTTAGGAAGTTCGAAATTGTGCCACAAAGCAGTGAGCAAATATGGAAAAAGACTGGGGAATTATTTAAAAATAACCATAATAATGTCGAAACATTTTGCAAAACTTCGCGCCACAGGTGTTTGCGGTGGAGACCGAACACTCTATTACCTTTTGCACTGGCCAACGCGTTCACCACAGCACTATGTGGGTCCTTCCGTACGGCCTTCTCTTAGCTAGTTTTTATGTAACAGCGCGTGCTGTGAAAAATTGTAGTGGACATCGGATAAAAAGTTGAATTTATTTAAAAATAGTTACGATTAGGTAACGAAAACTAAAGGGAAAATCCATAAAATCTCTTCCCTATCTCTGTATCATTCTACAAGCGTAACTATTGCTATGGAAGAAGTGGTACTTGGTTTGAAAATACAGTCGCTTCAATGATTTTTTTTGCGCTTCACTTGACAATGAATTACAAAAGGTGTGAAAATGGAAAGAAACACCCAGAATGTCACCGACACTTGATTGTCGGCATGATGAAAAGAGAAAAAACGAAACCAAGACGAAGCACCCCACAAGGCACGCATAGGATACAAAAGCATAGCGGAGACGATTTTGAAGTAAAAGTCAATATCCTTGCACAGGAGTCCAAAACACCAGCGCGAAAACTTCTTGAGCCTTTTGGACAAATGCCAAAGATCCTACAATGGATAGCAGGGACGAATGCCCGGAGGCCATACGCGACCTGACCCCGTATGTTCGCATCGGTTTTTGATGTGGGATGGTGCAGTCGTCAACCATATGCGACTATAATTAGCTGTTCCAAACTTCCTCATTGGAAGTCACGAAAAAGGAGGTGAGTTTTTCGAGAAGCTGTTGATTATGTAATTACCGGAGAGTTCTTCGTCTTTTTGTAAGTGTTATTGAAGCGTTTGGCCTAGTAAATTGTATATCAGTATACCCTTCCAGGCTCTGAAGAAGGCGATACTGCCGAAACGTCAGCTAGCGTTGTATTGTATTCTGTTTTTCTATGGAAGTAAATGTATGCTGTTTAAAAACCTCGCGATTGCTGATGGAAAGTCGATCCTGGGAACTAAAACACCTTACATTAATGAAAGGGAAGCGGGTTCGATCGTGTCAGCGTTAACCCGCTTGTGGCCAACACGGTTTTTGATAACTGACGATAATTTCATTTCACCGGCATTTCAGAAGCCCAGGAATTGAAGACTCTTGTGACAACGCGTAATATCAGGTTTGTTGCGACTGGACCATGTCTAATTTTCTGTTAAAGAATGGTTATGGCGACGACTACATAGGAGAAGAACTCGACAAGTGGTAGGGCTTAAGAGAAAAATTTAGTAAAGATCCCATTGCGTTGCTAAAAAATGGTTAAGTATAACATCTCAAAAGTTCAAACTAAGACCAGAAAGGCCTGATGGACAATTTCTACCACTAAATTTAATATTAACGCATTGACTTTCAATTCCAGATTAATTAATGTTGAAGTCCGAATCCAAACTCGTGGATCAACGTTTTTCTCCACAATCCATGCCAAATACTGTGACCAGCTACATTGGCGAGTTCAAAGAAATGTCGTTAAAAAACGTAAGTAATCATCACCATATATAGAAAGGTATCCTTAACATGCCTTGCAATAATTAGAAAACCCACTTCTACAGTTGCATCCGACGTGTGAAAACTATTGTCCTCATTCTGTGCTGGAATCGCTTCACTCAGGGACATGCTTTGTGTTAGGTTATATTGATCGCAAGGATAATAATAGCACTTTAAATCCCTTTTTTTATTAATAAGTGAAAATTCACTTGTTTCTCAGCAGTTCCCGTTTCATGTGAGTGTTACTCGTTAACGTCGAATATTGACAAAGTGGCATCATAGCTTACAAACACATGCTTTCATCCTATAAACGCGAAGGATAGTCCACCTTTGTAACGAACAGATCCTGAATTGGGATTTACCAAACGTAGTCAAGCCGTCAACAGCTAAACAAATTTGACGTGTTTACACTAGAAAAAGCGGACACTAAATAATTCGTCTTAACCATAAGAGATATCGAAGACTTGCTTTTCACAACCCGACGGCAATTGACAAACCGAGATGAGATATAAAAGATCGTTGCCTGTATCCCACACTGAAATCGGATTGATTCGATAGAGTAAAGATAAATTATTACAGATTTAGGTAGCTTAATATAACTAAGACGCGCGTGGCGCAACACTCACGTCTCCGTGATCCGCGCGCCCATGGCCCACGAAGCCTTCTATCCCTCCGAGGTCTGCAAATTGGGCCCAGACTTGTCTGGGAGAAAAGCAACGCTGGCTCGATACATCGGTAGACCACCTCGAGTCATTATAGAGACCAGCTATGCATTCAGTCACCTCCAAACTTGCTTAATGAAGTCGAGTCCATCCCTCAGGGATTAATGCCGAGAGCATTACCCTTTTTCTAAGTGTAACTATAACAATAGGTCCAAAATTGGATATGTTGAATTATTATAGATTAGTTTCTTTTAATAAGGCTAAAAACATGTTTTCCTTAATTTTATCGCTTTCTTTCTTAAATTTTATTTCGTAAAAATATCATTCAAACTACTTTATATCCTTCGATACTCCGCGAAAACGTTAGTGCATGCACTTGAAGACATTTTAGCATTCTTCGGAGCAATAGCGATCTTAAAATATCGGTATATTGTTAGCGGAGGACCTAATATTATGTATGATCTCTTTACTACGACCGAATGTTCTGCTTTTAACGCAGAGGGTTTTCTCCTAGTGTTCTTCCAGTGTGAAAGAAATCTTATGTTTTCAAAGCACGTTCAAACGAAACTGTTAAATTATTCTCGTTCAACGTTTGTGCTTACCTATGAGCTACTATTAAAAAATGGAGGAAGAAAATAACATGAGGAAGATTTGCATCCTATAATCCCAGGTACAGACAAGATTAGTGATAGGCTTGTTATAGAAAGGTAAAAGTGAGAGAGGTGGACGAGACGTTACGCATAACTCTAGCGATGCGAAACTATGCCATCATCACATATCCCTTTGTGAATTATTACACTAAGACCAGTTTTAGTGGATTACAGTAATGGGTACCCTCATTGAAAACGCTAACGAGTGCGTTCGTCCGACTGCAGAGCGATCCATCAAAATGATCAATGGTTCATTGAAAGTGAAAAAATTCTTCATCATCCCGAACAACAAATATTCCCGGAACGACATGAATAACCGGCTGCGCATTTTCCATTATAGCACGAACCGTATGGTGTTGCACCTAGAAATATTACATTATAAAGAAAGGGTATGAAGCGTCCGATTTTGATAATTTCCTAAAGACTCTCTGTGCATCTGATATCACCAACTGTTATAAAGATTATTGATTACGTATTAGACTTTTACATTGACCTGCTGTTAGACAAGTTCGGTATCAATTCGTCAAACCCGGAAGAAAAGGAAACTTTGTGAGCCCGGCTGCGAGATTGAACCAGCGGTGGATGCAATGTGTAGGGTGTCTACATCCACTGCGCTAGACGCACTGTATCCCTAAGTACGTTAGATTAAATGAAACGTGTATGATCCAGTTATTGACGAAACCTTATCCTTCGCATATACTTTTAATTCTGCAAAGTCTTAGATTATTCCAGAAATTCGTCCTTGAATACTTCTACTTCTTGTAGGTTATTCGAGATCTACAAGCTTACTGTACTGTTTCTAAAGAAAAGTGAAATTTCGAAGACGTTGCGTCTTTCTATCGCTTGCGTGGTAGTTCCTTTCTTCGAGCAAAATAAAGAAAGTGATTATGTCTATATAATGAATAAATATACCAAGTGATGAACCGGGAAAAATCTTTAGGCTTCAAAAAGTCGCAAATGAGCTAGGCATAAAAACCGCCAAATCCAGGAGATATGGCTGGAGCCTGTTCTTCAATACCAATTTTGGCAGCGTATATTGGTACTGGGTGGTGTTGCTTTGCAATACACACTTGGTCGTTCAATCGATCCAATAGCCCAGGCTCACCAAGTCCTTTCATCTATCCAGGGTTAGCAAATTGCTACGAGACTTATCTGTAATGATAAGAACACACAAGAAAACAGTGTATCGTTGGCCCCCATAAGTGATTTAGTCTCCTCACCGATGCTCAGGGGTCGAATGCATGGTGTATCCTTATGGGATTGATCAACGCTGGACGTTTAACCACTATAGTTATGCTTTTTATAAATTGTTTACTTATCCATTAAAAAGCATGTTATGTGGATGACTAATACTTCCATAAGTGATTGAATTAATTTAGAGTTTGAACCAAGTGATATAGGACTTCTTCATCTGGCTTCCGTCCAACAGTGCTATCAAATACTTAAAGAAGGCCCTTACATCCAAGAGGACTATCTAATACCTAAGGAAGGTAATGATAATCATAGATCTACATAATCTACATGCCATTAATAGACGGCCAATACGGTTGAGCCAACCTGATAAATAGTGATACGATCGTAGGTAATATGATGAGGACAAGAGAAGGCGTCATAAAACCCCACGGTATATGCAGGTTCATCTAATCGACCTACATCGTCACCCTCCAATGAACTTCACCGGCATTCAAAGTCGTGTTCATTTATAGTACTGCAAGCTTAACTTGGAGATCTGACAATTCGAAAACATCCAGCTTTTCGCCGACTATTTCCCGCCCGTTTCTCTGGCTGTTTTTCTATTTTCAATACGAAGTCTGATTATTGGACATACTGAATTATCAGTGTGACTGCGTTAAATTTTATTACCCAATTGCACGAATGACTTCATTGTAGGAGGCAACAGTGTTATCAATTTAAGGCTTCCATGACGTCTTACATTCGTTTTCCTTAGTAACTTTTTACATGATCCATTATCGCAATTGCTGCTCTGATCCCAGCACTTCTCGAATTCGATTCGTTTCCATCGCACTCATTGTCCACAGTGGTCTTCGAACATTTTACCTCCTGTTCCGGCTTCCGTTTAAGGATTTTGGCTTTTATGAAAGTCGCAAGGGAGCGTGCAGCGCCTTGATGGGAGGCGCCCTATAGCACATACGTGGGATCGATCCCCGCGCCCCTAGCCCACCAAGCCCTCGATCCCTGCGGGGTCAGCAAATTGGTACCAGGTTTGTCTGGAAGGAAAGCAGCACTGGCTCGATACAACGGGAGGCCACCGCGAGTCATTGTAAAGGCCAGATATGTATTCAAACACCTCCAACGATGCTTGGCGAAGTTGAATGCATGGCGCATCCCTCAGGAATTGTTCAATGCCAAGAGCTTTATCCCTTTTTTGCGAAAGTCGTGGAATGCTGGTTGAGTCGGTTCTTCTTGCAACGTTGAAGTTAGCCGGGCTAGATCGTTCCCATGTGGATCGGAGAAGAGCGTTGGTGCGGATTCGAACTAGTGACTTTTGCTTCCTGATCGACGGCATTACTGCCCTATCTCAGTCTCTTTAGTAATGCTATAGCAAATTATATTTCTCTATCCAAATCAAAATCAATGAAAATTTTATCATCTTAGATTACTTCTAAATGCTGCCAATGAAGAAAACAGATTTTGAACTGAATACTTTTTATATCATATTTTTTATCTATTTATAATTGAACAATGGGTATTTCGCAATCTTTCACGTAACTAGTAAAAGATTGTTTGAAAGAAATTTCTTTCTATGGATGGATGTACAGATATGAAAAGAACCGACCATTTGGACATGACGGACAGCAGTAGTCACTGTCGGAGCAAGTGAATCCAGGACCGCAACCCTAAAGAAACCATAAATGATGAATATCTACTGCATTGCGGATGCTATTATACGTTCTAATAGTCTTGACGTTAATAAGTTTTGAAAAAGAGGACTCCTGTAGCAAAATGATAAGAGGGGTCTTATAATAAACCCGTTGTGATTACTACCCTCGCACAAGAATCAAAGTACCAGAACTGTTGAAGCGTATTGGATAAATCCCATAAATCCAAAAATGAACCGCAAGGAGGAGTGTCCTATGATTACGCGTGATCCCTAAGTGACTATGTGGCTGATCTACAACAGCAGCTGAAAGGCTTATGAAGTGCAAAACGGTGAGTGTTTAAGAGAAGCCCTTCACTACGATGATGAAATTTATGCATTCACTTTATTTTGCTTGGTTTATGAAAATGTTCGGCTGAATATATTCCTCTTTGACCTTTGCAGGCTCTGAAGAAGGAGAAACCTCTTCACCCAAAAATCAGCCTGCATCAAATAAATCTTTTTATTAACGTCGTGCTAACTCAAATGGAACACATGGACTTATTGAACAACGCTAACGTTAGAAGGCTCGAAAAATTAGGAGTTCGAAGTTAAAAGTAGATAGCAGTCCTGCGACTTGGTCGTGGGTTTGATACTACAGCACTGGCAAACCCACCCTGCTACATCAATCAATGGACAAATTTCATTACAGTAGTGAACGGCTTCTCTTAAACGCTCACCGTTTTGTACTTCATAAGTCTTTCAACGGACCAGTTTAGGAAATGTGAGGGGCGTCTTAACAACCGCGAGAGAATCAAAGCAATGAGAGACTGATTTTGAGAGCCGCCAAGCGCACAAGAAAAAGAACATTAATCAAGTTTCAACATCTCTTCGCTGGTTTCTAGAAGAAGTTCATAGAGCTTTCCAAGACCATTCGGTGACAAAAGCCTTTGGGCTACTACGCTGCGCGATAAGGGAAGGTCTTTGGGCACTACTGCACCTTACTAAAATCGGACGAGTAATAGTGACTGAAATTCTGTGAATGCTACTTATTTAACTGTCAACATTGCTATCACTTTTGCTTTCAAAGAAGTGCACGTAGTGCAGTGGTTAGATGTGTTCTCCATGGTCGGTCGCCTGAGTTTCTCGCCCTCTGACTAAACCAATATTTATGGCCTATTGGGAAAGACAAAGCGGTACCACACCTCTCCGGGCAAACAAAGAAAAAACACTTCGTGACATATCGGCAAGCGTTCATAGGTCATTGCATAGGGCAAATTTGCAGTCAACTAGGTATACTGTGGTTAACGGAGTTGAAGGCAATGGATTACTTAGGAGTTAAAATGCAAAAGTTTCGCTTTTTGCTTCATTCTGAGTAATGAAAATTTACCCCAATTCTACTGCATAATCCGCTAGTTCTACCGAATTCACATTCGCAGCAATAGTTCGATGTGGTGCAGACAAATGCACCACAACTACCATTCGTACAACTGGAGATAGCAGTCAGTCCTGCGCAAGCATCTGAAACATCAGCCTTCTTGATGTCAACACATTTTTATAAGATCGGAAATCTTTCAAATACAAAAACCTATGCTTTCAAACAAAGGTTCTATCCGAGCTACTTCGGTGGGTGAATCTTCCTTTAAATCTTCTATCTTCAAGCTTTAATTTCTCATCAGTGTTTTTTATTTGTCACAATGTATGAATAAACGCTACACAAAGAAGATTGTTCAACCTATCAAGTTTTATCAACATAAGCGACGAATATCAAAATGCACCACAGTGATGGATTATTATGATCCTTCACAAAGGTCGGTGGCGATTCTGTTGAGAAAGTGATAGATAGGAACGTGATTAAATCAGGGTAGTATTCATAGCGTGTGGATATCAAGGATATGAACTCTGGTTCTTGACGCGGCATAATTTCTCTATCGTAAAAGTTTGAGTGTCCGTTAGCTAAAGTGTTAAGAACAATGGACTGTTTTAAGTTGCCTGAGACTTAAGGAATGGCTTTAAACCACCATAAATATGTTCAAAATATAAAAAACTCGTTTCGATGTTTCAGTGCTACGACAGATTGTAATTTCAGACGTGCAAACTCTATATAGTTTGCTTTCAAACGCCAATGACAAATGCTTCAATCTTTCCGAAATTCTTAACTCACTCTGCCATTCGTCACCAGTTGTAGTACAGCATAATCCATTCATGCAGGTCTGCCCACCAGAGCAATCCCGAGTCGACGAGCACCTCATCTGCGATCTCTCACCATTATAGCAGTAACCTGTGAATAAGCAGTTAAATGGTTTAAAAATCGAAGGGGAAGAACTGAGACTCCAAGGTACCGAATGTGTCTCTTCTAGGTGTGTAAGTAGTAGTAAATATCTCCGTGGGTATTGTACAACAACAACCACGAATACACGCAGTAGGATAAGGAGAATATGGTGTACACTAAAAGAAATTAGAAATGCAAAGAACGATGTTCATTTCATCGAGAACAGAAAAGATTTTCCAAATGGCCGTCGACCTGTCAACTATATTGACTAAAAACGAAAATTTTTTTAAGAACACGAACTGTAGAAAATATGCGCAGAAAAAATTATTTGGCTTTAATGTTTACATACACATGTTTTTTGGACGCGTGTGGCGCAGTAGTCAGGGGCGCTCTGCAACACACACACATGGAATCGATTCGAGTGCCCACGGCCCACCAAGCCTTCCATCCCTCTAGGGTGGGCAAATGCAAATTGGTACAAGGCTTGTCTGGGAGAAAAAGCAGCACTGAGCTTAATACATCGATAGGCCTCCGCGAGTTATTGTAAAGGCCAGATATGCATTCAAACACCTCCAAACGTTGCTTAGTGAAGTCGAATGCATGACGCATCCCTCAGGGATTGATCAACGCCAAGAGCTCTTATTTGGCTTTATACATATTTTTTTAAATCCCACGTTTCCACGCCAACTTTTTAGGATTCAGCGATTAACGCTTCCTGTACCGCATTCACTGACAGTTTCCTATTTTGGAAACAACAAATCTCAAGACTTCCGATATTTTCCCAAAACTTTGTTCCATCATCCACTGCTATCGGAAGAGGTTCAAAGTGCACAAACGTTTGAAAAAATTTTTCTTTGCAGGGCAGTTACACATTATCGATTATTATGAAAAAATTATATAATAAACCGATCCTTCTTACATTAAATAGCTCCTACAATTCACTCGGAGGTGAAAACGACGTGAGTTGACAACTTTCAAAGAAATTGCAATAGAGGAAGGCATAGACTTAATCGAGAGTTCCATTCTAATCTAGGGCTAAACCTTTAAAAAAATTTAGTTACAAACTTGAATGCTGGTTTGACATCCGATTCCAAGCAGGATTCCTCCGTTAGCGCAGTACTGGCCGTAAGGCCGTCCATCGTAGTTGCAGGCTGAAGTTAAGAACGCGTTCGCGACATAAAAGAAAAAAATAGCAAAAAATACAAGTTAGTTCTTGGTCTTCTAGGTAGCCCTGAAAATGTGATAATAATCGGACCTCTTTTATGCTTTAACGTAAACATGATTGCCCTACAAAGAAAAAGTAGATTATTATTGTTCAACTTTAAATGCTAGCATTAAACAGCTACAGTAACCATAGCGAAAAAACAATATTTCCCTTGTTAGGAAGCTTCTTTGTTGTTGATTTCTAAGAGCAACAGCAGAATAACGATCAAAACGTTCTTAGAAATTTCCGTAGAATGAAACGTCACCCTGTCCAGGTAGCGTAAGGGTTGAAGCTTGATGTTCGCAATATCGTAATCTCTAAGCATTTGCTCAGCAAAAGAATTGCTATAGGTTTTCCATTGTAGGCGTTGAGAACGATATGTGTGGTAATTCCTCGCCTATACGCTAAACTGCCGCCACTATTATTATTATTGCTAATGTTGTTATTATTATTTTGGATATTATTTCGGACCACGGCAGTTGAAGGAAATTGACGAAGATTATGCTGCATTTCGTGGAAGCCATGAAGACGTGTCATCATAATACTCAAGTGAGCACTTCAACATTAAAATTTTGCATGATAAGCAGGCTTTCCTCACAAGAAGAAAGGAGGGCCTTGACATTGCTGTTGCTAAGGTATTTTGTCTTGTTTTGATAGTACTCCTCCCAAGTATGTAGCAGTGAACATGCTCTTGAAAAACTTGACTCCACAGCGATATGGTGGCCCTCAGAGACTCATCAACTCTAATCGAGAATACTGACCCACTTATGACATTTGGCGCAGTACTTGCACACAAAGTGATTTTAGTTCATGTATGATAACCGAATTTCTCGGTAACACGTCGCGTTGTGATACCCAACCGTGAGTTTGCCTCAGAGCAAAAATGCATGTGGGCAAGAAAATAGTTTTGCCGCTTTATCTTTTGCTAAATGCAAAATGGTTTACCGTAATGTTAAATATTAGATCAAAAAATGAGTAAAATTTCATTCCACTAATACCGGTATTGACGCGCGCGGCGCAGTGGTCGGAGGCGCCTTGCAACACACACGTGGAATCGATTCCCGAGCTCATGGCCCACCAAGCCTTCCATCCCTCCTGGGTCGGAAGATTGGTACCAGGCATGTCTGAGAGGATAGCTTGATACATCGGGAGGCCACCGCGAGTCATTGCGAAAGCCAGATATGCATTAAATCACCTCCAAACGATACTTATTGAAGTCGAATGCATGGCGCATCCTTGAGGGACTGATCAACGTGGAGAGCATTATGCTTTATTTTAGCCTTTTTATCGAACACCGATAAATCGTCTACAGCTATACGAGGTAAAAGTTACAGTGCTTTTGAAACGCAACTTCAGTGATGCTGAGATATTTGCAAAACTCCGGACCGCAGGTGTATGCAGTGGGGAGCGAACAAGCGCTGTTGTCCTTACCGGGGAGCAGCTCACTTCACCACCACACCATCCGGGTCCCTCGTTTTGCCTGTCTCTCAGCTAGTTCTATCGATTTTTTGCCACCAGCAATCACCCGTCAACGGGATCTGGGGGGCCCAAATCGGCAACGAACCCAGTTAAGCTGAGGCCGCAGTTATAATCACAATTTAACGTATTATTTACTGCCTATTCTTTTTAACGCCAGGGTATACATTGTGAAATATTTTAAAAATCCACTCCAGATCTATCCTGCTAGGTACCGAAGGGTGGGCGTTTCGTCTCGTCTTGTAAAATATTCTTGTATGAACATCGGTAAAAGCTAAAGATTTGTAATGAATTTGCTACGTTGTGAGCAATTCTACAGGGAATCACCATAATTGGAATCAAGCAGTGTAACTTCAATGATGCTGAGATATTTGCAAATATAGATATTTGCAATATAGATATAGATTGGATAATATAGATATAGATATAGATATAGATAATATATATTTGCAAATATAGATATAGATATTTGCATTCTACAGGGAATCACCATAATTGGAATCAAGCAGTGTAACTTCAATGATGCTGAGATATTTGCAAGAATATTTTACAAGACGAGACGAAACGCCCACCCTTCGGTACCTAGCATTGTTAGTGATATCCAGAGTTATAGTCCTATTTGCGGATTGACAGTATGATCAGAAAACTAGTGGAGAAGAAGTTACCGTACCTTCTTATTCTAGATGTCTTCATATACGTTCGTGCTTTACTCGACACATGTCACTATCATCTTTAATTTATCCAGCTGCTTAAGAATTATTTTTTATTTTTTTATTTTATACGACCCGTCTTCACACGTGCTGGGCCGATCCTAGCACTTCTCACATTCGATTCGTTTCCTATCATGCATCGTCCGATAAGGTCTTCTAACTTTTAGGTGTAGCTTCGGCTGCTGCTTGAGGATTTTCTTTTCATCTTAAATGTCGTACAATCATGGTCGAGTAGATTACCCTGGAACCCAAATTCTCGACCCCGGAAGGATGACAGGCTTTCTGAGCCAGGAACGAGATCGAACCAGCAGTGTGCTCATGATAACCGAGCATCATCAACAATGTACTAGCCGTCCGCCGTTGCTTAGGATTCTGTTACTAAACCGACTTTCACTTAACTTCGGCGTGAATAATCAATAAATATATCTCTGAATTTCTCAGCTTGCACGAAGTTATTATGCATAGGTTTTGTTCAGCTAACGTCCCAAAGTCTTCGTCTTCTTCAGAGACGACGATTCGAGTAGATTTCCACAGGCGTTCGTCTTCTCGATTTGGTGTCTTTCTCGTCGTATCGAGTGGAACCTACTTCAGTGGAGCAGCACTGAACAATTCGAAGATAAATATTGACTACTCACATCGATGTTAAGTGAAAGCCGGTTTATTAACATTGTTGTTTCGTTACGTGCTGGCTGTTCTAATACCGACTGCTACAGGATGGACTGTGGACATAAAGAGGAATCACTATCAGTCGACAATCGGTCAACGAGCGTTCTATCTAAAAAAGCGCCACCGTGTGAGATTGTCTTATTTGAGCAATCTTCTTACTGAAGAAGGTTTATTTTGATACGGCGACGAAGACAAAACATCGAGAAGACGAACGACTGTGGATACCGACTCTGATCATCGAACCTGAGTAAAACGAAGTAACTGCAGTTGAATAAAGCTTATAAAACAGCCTCGTGTAAGCTAAGTAATTTAGAGACACATATTGGTTAGTTAGGACAATTTCTTTTGATCAAGTGACACTAACCAAAATCATCCCGAATCGCATCGTAAAAACTTTATGGAAACGGTAAAAAAAAAACAAGTTCTTATGTGCAAATCATAGTTTTGTTTTTTTCCTCTTGTAATTTATTTTTGATGATTTTCAAAGGAAGTCAAAAAATAATCATTACCCAATTACTCTGGTGTAAGGTGCAAAGATTAAGAGCTTTATGATCTCTTAGGAAAGTTAGTCAGGAAGGAAAAAACGGAGCAGAATAGTCAGGTGAAGATGTTTACCGTTATGGAAGAAATTGTGGGTACTCACGATAAATGGAATAATATTGATCCGGATAAGTTCCGCATATGTAGTAATAGCCTTGTCTTTTGATCCGGACAGACGACTTTTGAGCGGTATCGAAAGCCGAAACTAATAACAGAAGCAGACCGATCATCTCCGGAAGAGCCAGCTGGTTTGAGACTGCCGAAATCCATGCCGTGTTGTCTCAACTGCTGAAATGTAAACCATTGCATTTCGACGGAAAAATGCTAAAAGACTAATATCATGTACGATAGTTGACATGTTCACCGGAGAGCTGTTATCCTCTATGAATTCTTTGAGATCACGAGGCGAAACCGAAGTTCCTTGAAAACGTGTAATAAAAAAAAGTGCACAGACCGTTCACTACGAGAAAGATCGTAGTCTTAACTCTTTCATTTACTGCCTTTTTCTTCCTAATGGCAGGTTATGTTGCGAAATATAACTCGTATGAAATGCTGAGATATTTGCAAAACTCCGGACCGCAGGTGTATGCAATGGAGAACGAACACGCTCTGTTGTCCTTACCGGGGAGCAGCGCACTTCACAACTACACCATCCGGGTCCTTCGCTTTGCGTGTATCTCAGCTAGTTCTATCGATCTTTGGAAAGATCGTAGTATTGGTAGTTTTTCTTCATCCAAGAAGCAGTAGGGTTAGCAAGGAATTTTTAATCCAGGATTCTTTATTCCTCATTAATCAAACTGTTATCTCCCTCAACTCTAAGGGTAGAAAGGTTAACTGGCTTTTATGTATTATTACGGCGAAACCTCTAACACACTCTGGACCAAGTGGCTTTGATTAAAAGCGCGTTCATTCAGCAGTGTATATTGCCCCACCGAGTCATTCTTAGCGGATTTCTTGCACTCTATCGATAAATTATCTAACACAAGGGCAAAATTGGGTGAGGCTTAGTGGAATTCTATTCTCCTCACACAAGATTTTACAAAAAACCCTTTTTTGGGCGGAATTATTTTGCGACAAGGACTACTTTGACAATACAGTATGGCCAGTGAAGAAGCGGAGAAATGCTTCTACTGAGGCATTGAGATCCAATATTCACGAAAGATTTTTGGCATAATGAAAGGATAACTGCGAAATGTGACGTTTTTATTTACTGTCTTTATTCATGGAAAGATAGTGTGAAATACGACTACAATAACGCTGAGATATTTGCAAAACTCAAAACCTCAGGGGTAAGCTGTGGGATCGAACCTGTTGTTGCCCTTTCCGAGTATAAACGTTTCCACCACAACACTATACAGGTCCTTCGTCTCGCCCTTCTCGCAGCCGTTTTTTAACCGATAGACACTATCAGCAGTCACTTGTCAACAGAATTGTTATTTATACTACGGCATCAGCTTAACTGGGTTCAATGTCGATTTGTGCTGCACAGATAAATCCCATTGACGGGTGATTGCTGATAGCATTTATAGGTTAAAATAAGGCTGAGAGAAAGGCGATACAAAAGGACCCGCATGGTGTGGTGGTGAATTAGACCCCGGAAATGGTAACAACGGGTTCGATCTCCACCGCAAATACCTGCGGGCCGAAGTTCTGCAAACATCTTAGCATCATTGTAGTTACATGTCACTGAAGAAAATTCTTCAAAGTGAGTGTTCGTTCATACAGAATGCGCAAATTAATGTGCTTTAAAGCACTTTGTCCATCGAGACGATTATCAAGTTATCAAGCAGTTATTTATCACGCGTATCACACTGTGCGGATTCTAGTACTTTTTGTACGCGGTTCATTTCACCCCATCCACACAAAGTTCCTCGAACATTTTCTCGTATGGGTTCCGCTTCCGCTTGAAGATTCTTCGCCTTCACAATCATCGCGAATGTCGTTGAATATTGGACTAGTCGATTCTCCTTGGAATTCTAAAATTGTGGCGTTAATGTCTTCCCACGTGAATTGGAGGTAGACAGCTGATCTCAAACGACTCTGGAGCAAATTTCCCGACGTTGAAGGTGTAAGAATCCTGGTAGGCCTTTGCTGAGATTGAAACAGCGCTTGGGCAGGTTCGATTGTCAGTGTAAAGAAAAGGATGACTATCGCTCCGTTACCCACTTCGTTATATATCACGTATAATTCACAAGTCAGCAATGGTTGCATGTACGTTAAATGGTTTAATACAGCATTGGTAGCCCTTCATTTCTACCCCTCTGTTGTTCTCCATCGCTGGCCAAAAACGAATTTTGTAAACGAACACAATTAAAGCCACGTGGTCAATTAGGCGACCTCATCTACAGCACAACTGCTGGCTCATTTCGACGGAAGGAGGGCGTTCTTCGGCTACGCCGGATTGCTCTGAACCAATCTGTTTTTTGTTAGCACACTTTTTTTTATCATCAACTAATGTATCACGTTTTATCTTGCCCTATACACATGTTTTTATACAGTGAAGACTAGTAGACTTCATTAATTTCAAAGCGGCTTTGAAATGAGGTCAGAAAAAAGTGAAAAGAAGACTCTTCTTAGCAAAGGTGGGATTTTTTCGGCTCCTTAAACCTACGTCTCGGAAATCCCACAATTACCATCACTTTAAAAACATGAATTCTTCTCCCAAATATCATGTCCTTTTTTCACTTGTATCTTGTACATGAGCTCAATGATATTTCATTCTAGCCTTGTAAACTGTGTCATTGTTCATAAACTTAAAAATACATATTGGTCTCGCCTGAAATATGAACTCCAGTGTTGATAGTGAGGAAGTGATTAGTTAGAAAAGTGGGTAGAAATGCTTTTTGTGGGACAAAGTGAGCACTCTCGCCAAGATTTTCCGGACCACATCTCCCATCTGTAAATTCGTTAGGTTTACAGTTGCTGGCTATTAATTACCAATGTTGTTTATACAATGCTCAGGCCGCACTAGAGTTTTTTCTCAGATTTGACAAGATCCGTCTTCAAGTTTGTTATACTGACCCTAGTATTTCTTGCACTCAATTTGTTTCTTCGCATCCATCGTCCACGAAATTCTCCGAAGTCACATGCAAGGGCTGGGCTGCTGTTTGAGGTTTGTCCTCTTCTTTATGCACATCGTTGAATGCTGGTCAAGTCAATTCTTTCTGGAGTAGTAAGATGGACAGCCTAGAGTATTGCTACTTCGATTGCAAAAGGTGAAATGTTCTCAGATAAGTATGGTACCAGTTTTCTCGACCTCGAAAAGATGAGAGGCCTGGTGAATCTAAAAGCGGAGCCGAACCAGTCGCCGTGCTCTTGGTGGATGGCGTCACTGACCCTGCGCCATGGTAGCGAAGTTTTTAGCGAAGTGTTAAGACTGATCAAATTGAACAAATCCTTTCCGGCTGAACGACATTCAATCTATTTCATTTTACTTATTTATTGTGTGACCAGATATCACATGTTCACTCTGCGCGGGTCTCAGTACTTCTCATTCGAATCATTTCCTCGCGCCCATGTGAAGGTCTTCGAGTTGAGCCTTTGAACTTAGGCTTCAGCTTGATGATTTCTTTTTCTGTCCTTGTCATGAGTGCTGCTGAATGATGGTCGAGTTGATTTTCTCTATTTCCCATGCTGAGGTTTTCCCGTGTAGACTGGAGGGAGTCAGCTCGTTCCAGAGAACTCTGGTTTCAATCTCCCAACTCTAGAAGGACAAGAGGTTTGTTTGCTCCGAAGCGGCAGTGAACCAGTACTTAGGTAGGCTACGCCACAAGCGTAATGAGCGGGATCACTACCACAGCGCTGCCTACTGCCTTATTCATCATATGTTTTAACAAATCTAGGCATTTTACAATAAGTGTTTACTCAAAGTCCATTTCTTATGTCCAGACGACCTTTCGGACGGACTATTAAACGTCCAACATGAGCCTCTATGTAGACTAGCGTGCATCGTTAGGTTTTCGTTTTCAGCTTCATCTCGGGGAACCGCGTCAAATAGAGGAAGCAATCCTGTGTCTGAGCAAACCGAAAAATCCGAACAAAACCCACCATCCACTGACGAGTTCGGTGATATTTTAATTTCCTTAAAACAAAGCTAATGATAGGCTTTATACGATCACCTTCATGCATATATAGACGAATACGTATTTGCTATTTCGCACCAATTTCTCTAGAAGACGTGATGAGGTCTCCATAGATGGCCCCAAGAGAAGCGATGGTTCGGAATTCAAGAAGGGATTTGCAGGATGGGGTGAGCTAATTTCTTAATTATAAGGATTATGATTTGGAGTGCAAGAAATATGAAAATTTGTTGTTATTCTCATTTTTGGTTAGCTTTTTTATTCATAAGCTCTAACGTATTCGATTGACCGTAACAGTACTTTGCAAAAAAGGCGTGGTCGACGCTCTTTACTGGCCCTCAGTCTAACTGAGACTTTTTTCGTACAGAGGCGAGACCAATTAAAATAACAGTGGTTCACCTAATTTTTTCTAGTCCGACCACTGAATGGAAGGAGAACGATTGCGAATTCCTAAAACAGGCTTCCTAACACGAGGTTGGTACAGGTCTTCGTTGTCGTTGTCGTTGTTATTGATGAGGAGTCCAGCACGTAACATCACGGCTCCGAGGAAGGCGAATTCGCCGAAACGTCACCCATCGATCAATAACATCAAAAACAACGACAACGACAACGAAGACCTGTACCAACCTCGCATCAGCTTAAGAAGTTCAGTTTATAAGATCACATAAATAAATATATCAACTACCTATGCCGAGGTTTATAGAAAGTCGGTCTTTCGAGTTATTAAGGCTTCCCAACAATTCTTACTTAAGGAAGCACTCACTGCAAATAATTTCACACTAAATCTTTTTATATAAAAACTGAACTGGTGGACTGAAGGTCTACTAATGATACGATGGCTTAATCCTCTTCAGTGAAGTCATTCGTCTACCTGAGCATCTTATGGATATGTGGAGCTGCATTTACTTTGTTAGTGATGCATATTCTCTTGGCTAGACTGACGGAAAGACCTCAGTATTTCGGAAAAGGCACTCACATTGGAGGAACTCCACGTTAGTCGTTTAGTCTTAAAGATCAAAACTGTTAGTCTTATGAGTTTGAAGGGAAGGAAACTTCATTTACACCCAGACCGAACAACGCTGGCATTTGGTGATTTATTTCTTGTTGTTATCAGAAATTCTTTCTTTTTTCGAGTTTCCAAGTTTTTTCGGTTCTCTGACTGTCTCTTTATGAGAGATCCTGGCTGTCCCCTGTTTTCATCGCAAGAATCCGCCTAAAGATCTTTTGTGGAACTTAAAATATTGTAACAGTGTCAAGCAAATGTATTCGCTAATGCCAAGAAAGGAAGCTTGAGCCGATCTTCGAAAATGTTTAGAAATTGTTTTCGAACCGAATCCTAATCGTTTTGATGTCAGCACGAGAAGCGTTATTCGGTTCAAACCGAGAGATCCGAAAACTTATCAAAATCTCATGGTTAGATACAAACTGCTACTAAAGCGTAAGTGATTCTATGAACTTGTCATCATATTCAGTAAATTGGAAACTAGCTTATTAAAATGCTTCCTATTCCTTGATTCTGTTTATTGACGAAATCACTACTGATGCTTGGATTTGCTGGTTAAGCCATCGTGGTTTCCTGGAGTCCCGTGTTCAGCCAAGCTAAAGTCTATCCCAGGCCTTCACCACCGCAGGCAGTCGCAGCCCTTGTGGATCAGAGGGAGATTTGCCACATGCGACCTTGATGCCAGAACGGTGGTGGATCTTGGTATTGGTTTGCTTTTAGCGAAGCTTTCTTATGGAAACTACGGATTTATTCTCAGCTTAGGAGACCCTGCGGGGTGATGAATCACCCGCTGTACATTGCAGCCCGACATCCAGGAACACCTCCCAGCCACGATGACGCGGCAAACCGCACCGTTAGGAGGAGTATTACTATTATTTTTTATTGTTATAGAATTAGTTTGCTAACCTAATTAATTAATTAAATGTTGCAGAATAAAGGTTGATATTATAGAATAAAGGTGAAATTAGGGCGTATGTGGTGCATTGGTCGGAGTCGCTCTGCAACACACACCTGGGATCAATCCCCGCGCTGGCTCACCGATCCTTCAATCTGCCCAGCGTCGGTAAATTCGTACCAGACCTGTCTGGGAGGATAGCGACACTGACTCGATACATCGGTGCGCCACCGTGAGTCAGTGTAAACGCTAGTTATGCTATATTATATCCTGAATGCATATTCAATCACCTCCAGACGATGTTTAATGAAGTCGAATGCATGGGTTTGATCTATACCAACGGTTTTTTCTTTTTACTTTTGCGAAATAAAAATTTTTAGTACTGCTTCAGATAATATCTTAAGGTTTTATA
Organism: Angiostrongylus costaricensis; assembly: GCA_900624975.1. Lineage (NCBI taxonomy): Eukaryota > Metazoa > Nematoda > Chromadorea > Rhabditida > Metastrongylidae > Angiostrongylus > Angiostrongylus costaricensis. The sequence continues at coordinate 96,237 of UYYA01000102.1, forward strand.
GAGGAAGGATAAATGACCAGTAGAATCATAAGTGATAGAGCTCGGAAATACTTCAGGCCATTTATTGATACTGCACAGTATGCTTACAGATGAATACAATAGAACGGATTCACCGACCTGCGCTTCGATTTCGGGAGTGCCAGATGGCTTTCCGACAAACCAATCAGTCTGTCGTATGGATACTAGTAATCGCAATGACTTTGGCCCATGCGCACTCACTTTGTGCGTGCATTCCGTAACCTTTTTCCAATTTCTTTATTCTTTCGCCTACTAGATTATTACTTGCTCAGCTACCACTTTGTACATAGACCAAAAAGTTCTCTCAATATTCTTTCACCACGCCTTTTTTTTCTCATGTACAAATTTTCATGCCCACCACATGTAGTACAGTGGTAGTCATTAGACCTTCTCTGCAATGCAGGCTAGATCCTGGTTTGTTCAAACCCTCGCTCCACACTTATCAACTCCACTCTTCATCCCTCTAGAGACAACAGAATTGGTACAAGACTTGGTTGCAAGAATGAAAGCAGTGATCTGATACATGACATAGACCACTAGAAGTCATTGCATAGGTTAGATATGCATTCCATCACTTCTACGGTGCTAAGAATCGAGTCGAATGCATAGCTCATTCAGCAGTGCATGGTTAACGCGAAGCGCCTTATCCTTTGCAGTTTATCATATCAATTTTGATTCATTGCTTATTACTCGAGATCCCTTCAGAGGCGCTTTACGATAATGGTGACGAAGAAACTGTTTATTCATGGCAGTAAGAAGGCCTTGAAACAAAAAACTTCTTTATTATTAGTGGATGAGAGTAAAACTTGAAAAATTAAACAAGCAAGGATTTTTTTCTTCTTGAATGAACACAAGGGCTAAGTAGTTCGTGATATGACTGTCGTCCATACGTGATAGAATCAGCTCTTAATGGTCTTAAAATTGACGGAAACCATGCTCAAAAAGAGCTATATCTAAAGTATAATGAAGCCGAAATATTTGCAAAACTCTGGAAAGCAGGTGTCTGCGGTAAAGATTGAAAGCGCTATTGCCCTTTCCGGGTCTAACGCGTTCACCACCACACCATGGAGGTCCTTCGTTTCGCTTGTCTCACAACTACGGTACTAATTTACTGACCCTGGAAGACTGGAAAGCTTGGTGAGCTTGGAGCACGAGGCTGAACCAATGACCACGTGTGTGTTACAGGGCTTCTCAAATCACTTCGCTACCTTCTTGCTATAGTGCGATTATGTGATACTGCTTTTAAAAAGGGTTTTACACTGAGATTCGGTTACTTACTCATGTTAAGGATGAACATCAACAGAGGAATGGGATTCAGCAGAAGTAAGCCATGCATCATGCTCCGCCTTACTAGGGTAAGCTACGACTTTCTTGCCTGACAACGGTGGACAGTGTGGTCGTTGAGCTTGTAAAACCCATTTTTATTTCTAGATGCTTGGCTGGTATCCTAGTGATAGCGAAGAATTGTCGGTAAGTTAGCTATGAAATGAACATCTCAAATATTTGAAAAACACGAAAAAACACAATCCGCCTTTAAAGGATTATCCATGTAAAGAGGGTCAGACCGACTGCTGCAACAAGAAAAGAATACGTTTCACATGCAGTTCGAAGGTTTGAAACTGCGTTTTTTTCTGGTATTTCTATTAGACTCTATATTTTAAGGCCCTCTCCTCTATTTTTTTCATAATTCTGAAATAAGTAGGTTCCATATTTAGAGTAGCTGCTGCTGTCCACTAGTGCGCGTGTGAGGCAGTGATTGGAGGCGTCCTGCAACACCTACATGGAATCGGTCCCCGCGCTCATGACCCATTAAGCCTTCCATGCCTCCGGGGTCAGAGAATTGGTACCAGACTTATCTGAGAGGATAGCAGCACTGGCTCGATACATCGGTAGGCCGAGTTGTTGTAAAGATCAGATATGCACTCAATCACCTCCAGACAAAGCTTAACGAAGTCGAAGGCATGGCGCACCCATCAGAGACTGATCAACACCGAGAGCTTTATCCTTTCTTTTACCGCTGTCCACCAAATAATTTGAATTTGAACTATAGGACTCCGACATTTTCAATTTGATTTGAATTTTAATGGTAAAGTTGAAGTGTCTTCGGCTGAGTGAAGAAGTAAAGACTGAGGTTACATCATCCTAAGTGATTTAAAAAATAGAGCGTTAATGTTAAGGGATCGGCCTCCTTGCAAATGATCCCAGAAGAGGGTATGTCGACCTGCGCGTTCCCATTTTGGAACCAAATCGGATACGAACAACCATACGTTATGTTGAGAATCTCCAACCTTACGGCCGGAATGGTAAATATCTTAAATTTTACGCTCAAACTGTTTTCAGAGTCAGTCGCACTTCTTTCTGTTGCATCTGAGCAATTATTTTAAACCGTAGGAATTATTCTCAAATACGTCATTTCTTTTACAAGTTAGCACTAGATTGGTACAAAAATTTATTTGGTTAGCCTTTCGGGACCTTCGCCTTCTTCCGAACAGCGATTATTCGAGTCGATGATCAAGAGTAATTCGACCATGTCATGTGGGTCCTCGTATTTGAGTGGAGCAGAATCCGCTGAAGCGGAACACTACATCACTGAACCCTTTGTGCATAAATGGGCATTGATAAGGGACGGTGTTTCATTCGAAGAGTGCTGCACTACATTGGGCTCCCCTGGATGTGTCCAAGAAGAATTACATCGCTAAAATGAATGGCTTTTGACAATCGACTTGAATCATTCAGGTGGTGAAGACGGCGAGTGAATTGGAGCGTTAGCCGAATAAACTTTTATAATGAACTTGTGTTAGCTTGTGAACAAGATATTGATCATTTATACTGGATTTGAACGAAAGTTTGTTTATAAAACTATTCACAAGTGATCAATATCTTCTTAGATTGCTTAGCTTGTTTCGTAGTAACCTCATATAAGCTGATCAACCTAAAATAATGTTGATTAATCATGCCAAGGTGGAATCGCGGTCGGCTTTCAAAAGTGCTTTCAAATAAACTTTTATTAATCTTGCACTGGGGCGCATGTGGCGTAGTGGTCGGAGGTGCCCTGCAACACACATGTGGAATCGATCTCCGCGCCCATGGCTCACCAAGCCTTCCATCCCTACTGGGTCAGCAAATTGGTGCCAGACTTGTCTGGGAGGATAGCAGCACTGGCTCGATACATCGATAGGCCTCAACGAATCATTGTAATGGCCAGATATGCATTCAATCGCCTCTCAACGATGGTTATTGAAGTCAAATGGATGGCGCATCTCTCAGGGATTGATCAACGCCGAGAGCTTTATCCTTTATTTTCAGTCTTGAACTTGTTTTATTTTCAAAGCAACGAGTAAACCAACCGTCAATGACGATCACTTAGTTAATCTTGAGCTGTTTATAAACTGCAACCAACTACTTTTCAGCACGAAATTGAGTGCCGACCGAACTTGAAATCGATCCAGAAATTGGACGACGGTACCGAAAACGTCGTTCGAATCTTTATTGACAAAGTCAGATGATAACTTCTGAGAGGAAAGAAATTGTGTTAATTCTGATATGAAGTATTCTGTGTTGTCATTCGATCAAAATACAATAGAAATGAAGAATTTATTACGAAATATGGAATCTTATCCAGAAGTATGACGTCATTTTAGGGCATATTTACCACTTTGCGCTTTCAGTGAGAGAGAAATTAACTATAACATTTTGATCAAACGCTTAGCGTCGTTTACGACAAAGTTCGAAGCTTCGTAAGTTGAGGATGCAGTCCAGTCTTCTTCGAGGATCTCTTGTTTCGATGGCGATCGGCCTGAAACTACTTGAAATAAACACAACGCGCAATAAACACACAATGATGTATTTCCTCACTCAGTATGCACCACACCCACAGCCTATCATGATATGTTTTCAAGTTAAATCATATCCCGAAAACACTAGCGCAATCAAACAAAAGAGTACAGTCAGCTTTCTTGCCTACAGGAGAAATAAGTGTAATCAATCGAACAACGAAGCATTAAAAAAAATTTCCGTCTTATTGGGCACTGAAACTAAATTGTCCTTCATCAAGGAAAGCTCTTTCCAAAACTCCATCTACCCACAAGAAAGAAAAACAAATTACTCCTAAACACATTCGGGTCTGATACAAGAACACGTATCACGAGCAGACCCACTTGAAGAATGGGACCCGAGCGAACATCGGCTTTCATTATCCATGTTTACACACAACGCTATAACCAACCCTTTCCAGCCTCCAACAGTCTACCCAGAAGAAATAGAGTTCATTTGACAGTGCAGCCTTCAAATCGATGTCACCAAAGTGCACTTAAAATCCACCGTCTACTTATTGGGTTTTGAGCAATCTTGGGCACTACCAAAAACCGACAGACCCACACTGAACTGCCACCAAGACTGCACTTTCTTCTCCCACTCCTCTGGACACCTAATCACAGAAGAAGTCAAAAAATTGCCACAATTACCACATAATGATGAGAACTCGTTGCAAATGCAAAAAGATGACGGTGAAGTGAATAAGTAGGATCAATGTTGGACACAAGAAGGGCACGTCACTGCTGCCGTCAACCAACATCCTAAAACAGATGATGACGAACCACTCAGATGAGATAAATTGGAATCTGGGCATCAGAATTTGCCAGAACAAAAAAATTTTTGAGCTCTGAAAGAAGCAAAAATATTTATGCCTCAAAGAGCTTGGCATCACGTCAACGAAATTATTGAAAGACGAGCCGATGGAGAATATTTTCGCCTTCCTTAGAAAGAAGCATTAATATTATTGTATACAAATAAACCAATCACACTTAAGCGAACCCTAAATTAACTTCCCATCTACTCCGTATTATTTCTTGTGGCATGATATTATATGGAATAAAACTACAGTTACCTAAGATACGAGTAAAACTCTGCTGCTAGTAAATAAAAGTTAGACGTTGTGATTTCTACAGCAGCTTCAACTTAACATGGCTCAGTGCTAATTATTGCTCCTATAGCACTCCCGTTAACGGATGTCCGACTTCACGAGGATGACCTCGATGTCACATGCTGCATGTCGCTGCAATCGGAAATGACATCGACATCCATCGAGCCAAGTAACATGTTCGGATTAATCATATCACCGTTCCTGATAGAAAGCACAATTCGTTTCCATTTCAACAACTATAAAAATGGCGCCGAACTACTCACAGAGCTAAAGAACGACTTTATGCGTAACCTCATTTCAACTGCTGTCGATTTAGATAAATCATTCATGTCTACTCACGTGTGAAACAAATATACAATTAACTCAATATGTGTCTTCGTGAATTCTTTTCCACTGATGCCAATTTTATGACAAAAATAGCCGTACATGACAAATCAGAAGAAAAACAGGCAAAACTGCTTGAAATTTTATTGAACAGCCATTCCGACTGCCTACAGTTGCCGTAAAAGGTAAAAAATAAAGCGCTCGGCGTTGATCAACCCTTGAGAGGTGCGTCGTGCATTCAGCTTTACTAAATATCGTTGGAGGTGATTGAATGCATATCTGGCCTTCACAATGACTCGCGGTGGCCTACCAATGTATCAAGTCAGTGCTTCTATCCTCCCCAGACAGGTCTGGTTGCAATTTGTTGATACCGGAGGGAAGGAAGACTTGATGGGCCGTGGGCGCGGGAGATCTATTCCACGTGTGTGTTGCAGGGCGTCCCCGACCACTTTGCCACATGTGCACCTGTATTGGTATAAGATGCAAATGGGAATAGCATAGAACAACTCAGTGGGAATTGCTGAAACCACTTGCTTATCGGCATCGCACAATAATTGCGTTTTCCGCCCCACAACAATTTTCACCCGTAATGTTGCCCGGTGGAAGCAATGTTAGCTACTATTATTCTATTATATTTAATTAGTATTAGCTGCTATATACCTTTATTTAAGCCAGCCATCATCGGAGAACTTATACGCATTATGGTAACATTCATTTAGCGACTTATATGATCACAATTCTATGACACAACTACGACGAGCACACGTCCAACTGGAAGCCCGGGAGCATAGCAGCACTGGCTCGGTACATCGGTAGACCACCGCGAGTCATTGTAAAGACTAGATATGCATTCATTCACCTCCAAACGATGCTTAACGAAGTCGAATGCATGGCGCATCCCTGACGGATTGATCAGCACTGAGAGCTTTATTCTCTATCCTTTTACATAAATCTATTTCATTCAGAGCTTTGTCACTTTTATTAGTAAATTCTCGCTTTACCTTTTCAATCTTCGTTTTTATCTTTTTTCCTTCTTGTTGGTCATCTATTAAAGTGTTTTTCGTTATTTTTTTCTTTTTCAACCTGTTCTTATCTTCTAATTTTCTCATCGTTAGGCTCCTTTGCTAGTATCCGAAGATGCCGGAAAACATGCCTATTGATAACGGGATATTTGTAACTTCTCATTTTTGCAGAAATCTCATACGTTGCTCATAACACCATCGCTCTTGAGACATTACAAAGCTACTACAAAGCTACTATTAACAATTTCCACTATTGAAATAAAACTAATTAAAGCAGGTCTATATGCCAACCTTTTCTCCCTTGCTACTACATTCTGTATTTGTTTGAATGACACCCAAACCTGCAAGATTAAAATCTTTGATATATTGGAGAATAATTTATTCATGAGAGAAGCTCGTTTCAAGTTAATCCGTAATGAAACAGCATTGTGTAAAACCCAGATTACCAAAGACTCACGTTTTCTTGTCAACCACAAATGGAACTATTCAACTGTGACACTAATTACCGAGTACTGGTCAGCAGGCGTCGCCTACATGTAGGATAATGCAAGGAAACAGAGTACGCCCAGCTAACCCTTCAGGATTATTAGCTCAGTTAGAACCTGGAGAGATCTAACCAGAAGTAACAGCCTGTGTAGAGATCTGCAGACCACTTGGGTATGACTATTTTTATTGGAGTTCAGGCTCCCTCTTCTACTGGATTTATTTAATTCCTACGTATGGGGGATCTAAGAAGCAACCCACTGCATTCGTTGGGAAGAAATATCATGCGCCGAAATCACAACATTCGACACAATCTTAGAAAACGTCCAATCCTATATGGTAGACATGCGAACAAACGTGCTAATGACTTGCAACTCCTTTACTTACACCCTCAATTCCGCTGCGGTATCACTTATTTCAGCACGCAGCGCACTGTTAATCTCGAGTGGAAATCCAACCGCAATATAGTACGAATGCGCATCACCGCTATTCCGATGTAACCATCGAGTTGGAAGTGGAAAGCTCAAATGCAGAGTTGAAGAAGACTGCACTTGCTACCCAGCCGAAAACCAAATCATCCCTAATAGCATTTAGGTAAACATTTTCCTCACATATGTATTCTTTCTTGATAAGCTTGCACGAGGTTGATAAATATATTTATTAACTCCCACGACCGACTTTCTATTAACCTCGGCATTGATCAAGTAATTCTTCGTATTTTTGTTGAGCAAACGCGAGGTGTTATTATTCTTTATTCACAAATGAGCTGACGTTTCGGCGGATTTCGCCTTCCTCAGAGCCTGGAAAGGTCAAGTTGACAGCAATCTACTTGGCCAGACGCCTCCATAACCAAACAAAGAAACTCTAAACCAAGATTTCAATCACATTGAACACAGCTTTGCACACTCACCGCTTTCTATGAGGTCTCCACTAAGTATAGTATAAAATACGAAGAAATATATTTATTTTCGGCTAACGTTTCGACGTCTTCGTCTTTCTCAGAGCCGGTGATCCGAGTCGATGGTCCATGCTTGTTGTTCGTCTCGACGTTGCGTCTTCGCCTTCGTGTCGAGCCAGATCTTCCTCAGTGAGCCATCTTCTCGAATGAGGCATCCTCACTCAGTGATGCCCTTTTATACACGATGCTGATGGTAGATATATAATGACAATGTCCGGTGGTAACAACTTGTATTTCTTCCGGACTTACATCATTGCGCACATCGTGTGAAATATTTTCCTCACATTTCAATAAGATGAGGTACTGCATAAAATAGTAATCCTTAGTAATTCTCTATTCACTGGTCGTTTATCTAAGTTGGAAGCAGTGCGTCTTGACCGTCACTTTTACTAGGATTCTTCATTTAAAAGGGTTTCCTAAGATAATAAGAAGTAAATTATCGTGCACAAAACCATTTTTGGAAAGCTTATTCTAAGTATATCAGGCTACTTTCTCGCGGAAGGTATCTAACATGATTTTTTTGTTTCCCTCGAAATAAAGGAGTTCAATGTGCCACTCGCTGCTATGGTACATTAAAAGGATAAACGGAGAGTTTAATGTTTCTAGTCAGAGCTAAACGATGATTAATGGGAATACAGGTATAGGTATAACTGGGTGACAGGTTTTCGGTGGCAACTAGTTCGATAAATTATTGGTGAGGGCCATCAGTATATAGCTTTACTAGGTAGTACCCTACTAACAACCATTATGCACCAGTAAAAAACACAAAAAGTTGCCCTGAAATAAAACTCTTCAGAAATGTATTAGCGCCTTCGATATTACCATGATGGAAAAGTAATCACTGCGAGAAATTTCGTGCATCTTTAAAGCTTCTCAATGTTGAAGCTTATCAGTTTACAAGAAAATAGACTTTACTGAGGTCAATTTATATTATACAGCATTTCGTTCCCAGCGCGTGTGGCGCAGTGGTCGGAGGCGCCCTGGAATACACACATGGGATCGATCCCTGTGCCCAAGACTCAGCAAGCCTTCCATTCTTTCGAGGTCTGCAAATTGATAGTAGACTTGCCCGGGAGCATAGCAGCACTGGCTCGGTACAACGGTAGACCACCGCGAGTCATTGTAAAGGCTAGATATGCATTCATTCACCTCCAAACGATGCTTAACGAAGTCGAATGCATGGCGCATCCCTCATGGATTGATCAGCACTGAGAGCTTTATTCTCTATCCTTTTACATAAATCTATTTCATTCAGAGCTTTGTCACTTTTATTAGTAAATTCTCGCTTTACCTTTTCAATCTTCGTTTTTATCTTTTTTCCTTCTTGTTGGTCATCTATTAAAGTGTTTTTCGTTATTTTTTTTCTTTTCCAACCTGTTCTTATCTTCTAATTTTCTCATCGTTAGGCTCCTTTGCTAGTATCCGAAGATGCCGGAAAACATACCTATTGATAACGGGATATTTGTAACTTCTCATTTTTGCAGAAATCTCATACGTTGCTTTTAGACAATAAAAACCGCTAAAGAGACGAACGCATTTCTATCAATGGTTGCCATTGAAGTGACGGAAAGGACATATATTGCTAATAACTAGAGCTACAGTGCCAATAAGATTCTAATTCTTCTGCTTCTGTGCTATTTTGAAAGAAATGAGGTCCTATGAAAGGGGATCGCCGCTTCATGCTCACAACTGATGTCCGCACTCCGTACTAGTGAGTAATGTCGTTTGTCCAAAATTTGTTTAATTAATGTAATTTGTTATGTTTTCAAAAACTGCTTGTAAAATAGGGACGACGTTTAAGACGTTGAGGAAAATAGGAAGAGTAATAGGTCAGAATTAGGAAAAGAATTATTTTTTAAGACCATAATGCTGTGGATGCTATAGAGGCTGAGATAAATGGTTCGGTATTCACTGAGACCACAAATACGTACTCAGAAGCTCGCGTGAGCTTGGTGTCAGTGAGTTAAAAAATGAACTTTACAGATAGCTCTGATCACTAATAGTCTCCAAAAAGTTTTCAGCCATACGATTAGCATGGATCTCCGGGATACATCTGAATTCAAAACAAATGGTCCATTTACATTGTAAGAAAACTTAAAATTTAGTTAGAAAGTTATTAAGTTAGAAAACTTAAAACTTAAAAGGTTATGAAGCACTAGGTGGTAATGAAGTGAATCATTTGCTAACATGCATCCGTTCACGGTTTCCAGAGGCATGCAAGACGTCAATAGGAGCGATATTTTGCATTGTGGCACTTCCTCACTGAACATAACATGAGTTGAAACAGTTTCTTTCACCAAAAGTATTGCATTAAGAACTTTTCAATGAATAGATTATGATACATATTAGCTAATGCAAAGCGCTAATTCGTTTTTATGTTAGAAAGCAATTAGTGGGCCAAAGATGTGATATCTGAGTCGAAAACTTAGCCCTTTTCCGAAAAATACGCCTCTCACTTGTTATATGCACCGTCAAAGTCGTTCGACGGATAGCGTCGCAGCAAGTTGAAATTCACAAAACGTTTCACACGCTCTGTTAAGTCTCCACGTAACGTTTCTGCAAAGTAGGGATACGTTGGAATTATTAAGCAAATCTTACTTATAAAAGCTTACCAGAAAAGCATGTGCCGAGGAGAAGCGTACTGAAGACAACCAGCGCCTTTAAGTGCTCCAGCATTATACGCTGAAATTAGTGGTTTTTCTTATAGATTCTGAAGCACAAAGGCAGCGAAAGAAACAAGCTGTTGAGAGAAGGAAAATATTTGATGTTCTTAAGAAAGAACACGGTTACAAAGAGCAATGGTTGTAGAAAGAAGACTTCCCATGCAGCTAGTTACGGCACTAACAAATGTAATATTTCGAATGAAAAGAAGATTAATACATAGAATGAGCAGTCTTTTAAAGCGATTTTAAGATAGAACAACTTTTCAGCCCAGATAACACCCTGGAGATCTCGTTGACAAGGCATTTGCGCGTTGGTCATCTCAGCTATTGAAGTGAAGTTTGGAAAACTCTCCATTCTTCCTTGTAGCTTCGGTGACCATTTAATTTAAATCGTCGGCACAGTTCAACCAGATTTCACCAGTTTAGGAAAGCACGGCAATTTGTCGGCATATGAAAATTCGTTGTAATGTCGTTTTTCGAGCTCCGCGCTGGTGGGCATATACATGAGTGGGTTGCCACATTCGTGCTGTATAGACGTGGATCTTGTGGAGTAAATCCTAACCACATACTTCTTGCTCCTTAAATTTGCCCGAACTAATGTGAGCAAGGAAACTTACATAAAACAACCACGTATTCATGTAGACGTGAATGGTATTTGTTGGCGAATCCGAAACAGCAGACACTAAGAATCTTTTATTACTTGGTGGTCACTTTCAGAGTGTTTAAGCTTGGTGTTTAAGCCACTTACTGCTAGATGATGACTAGTCAAGAGGTTCCTTGACTAATGAGGTCCAGATCCGTCGCATAAGGATCATTTATTATGGTGGAAAATAAAAGAACTCTTAGAGAGTAGAAAATTCCACTATTACACGGATGTAAATTAGATGTAACCGCACTGACACTTTCTGTTTAAATGGGAAAAAAAATTCAGTAAACGAAACAATTTATCTGACTATAGCATAGGGTAGATTATAATTTCCGTAGTGGACACTCTGTGTTATGTTTGTAACGGAGTTGTCAAGAGTTGGATGAATTGTGGCATTCACGCGCAAGTTCATTAAGGATTGTTCACCACACTGCCCCAACAAAATGGAAAAAAAATGGAAAAATGTAAAAAGTGTGATGTTTCCCATTTATTACATTCATTCACACAAACTGCTTCCTTTACAATTCGTGGAAGTTTTTTGGCACAAACAAATTGTTCTGGAGAAAATTTGGCCTTAATATGAATTTCTCGGTGAGACACACGTGGAATCGATCCCTGCGCCAATGGCTCACCAAGCCTTCCATCCCTTCGGGTTTAGCAAAATGGTACCAGACTTGTCTGGGAGGATAGCAGCACCGGCTCGGTACATCAGTAGGCCACCGCGGGTCATTGTAAGCGCCAGATAGACATTCTGTCACCTCGAAACGATGCTTTACGAAGTCGAGTGCATGACGCATCCCTCAGTGATTGATCAACGCCGAGAACTTCATCCTTCATATATAAACATAATTATAACGAATTTAATGAAACAGTTTTAATCCAACTCAAGAAGTCGATTTTCGTTCTTCGGTTAACCTCCGCATAGACAACCAGTGCCTTGCTCTATTGATAAGCTTACAGGATGTTTTAGATCCTTCAAAAACCAATTTCCGATTTTTGACCTCATTTTTCTGGCACGTGTTTTAGCAAAAAATTTCTGTCCAATACTCTATTACCATACATCATTGCAAACTTCTTTATGCACTTTCGCTCCCTCTAACTGAGTTATAGTGCAAGTTGTGTTTTTGAGAAACTTTACAAGACTGAAATTGTGATTTCGAAACAACGAAGACGACAAAATTGCTTGCACACCCTCGCACTTGATCGCACGGAGGGCGATCTGCCCGAAATAAATGAGATATGGAGCCAACGAACTCTAACGATGGTCATAGCGACGTTAATAATTCGTTCTACTTCTGTTCAGCAAACACGAGGTGCTATTTTATTTCTTTATTTACGTACAAGCTCACGTTCCGGTGGATGTGAAAGCGGTGAGTGTGCAGAGCTGGATTAAATGTGATTGAAATCTTGGTTTAGTGTTTTCTCTGTTTGGTTATGGAGGTGTTTCGCCGAATGGATTGCTGTCAACTTGACCTTTCCGGGCTCTGAGGAAGGCGAAATCCGCCGAAACGTCAGCTTTTACGTAAATAAAGAAATAAAATAGCACCTCGTGTTTACTGAACAGAAGTAGAAAGATATATTCAATCAATGCCGAGATTAATAGAAAGTCAGACTTGGGAGTTATTGCTACGTTAGTTTGAAAAATTTCGGCCTGGTGAGTTCGAGCTCAAAGCTGAAGGAGGTTGTGGATGTGCGTCTTCTACTGACCGCGATGAATTCCAGGGTTTAGTGGAAACAATTACATGCACAGCTGCTGGAGAACTTTGTAAGACTCTGCGCAAAAGTCTCGATGCCGCTTAAATTGAATGACAATCAAGGAAATTATTGTTTTGAGGAATCTTCTCGGTGCAGAATGTTTTCTTTTGCTTTTGCAAACTAGAATAACCCCTTCCTTGATCGTATTATTAAGTCGATGAGAAATGGGTCCTCTATGACAACGTGTGATGGTCAGCCAAGGCCTAAATTGTACTAAGCGACGCTCATGCTGACTGTTTGTTAGTCAATACCTGCTTTGATTCATAACAGCTTTCTGAAACCGGATGAAACGATTATGGCGGGGAAGTAGGCTTGGAAAGTCAATAAAATGCAACAAAACTTCTACAACTGTGGCTCTCATTGATTAGCAGAAATGAAACAATCTTCCTATACGATAACGCACAGTAGGACGTAGCACAACCGACGGTACGGATGTTGAACGAGTCATGTTACGAAACTCTAACTCATCCACCAAAGTCAGCAGACCTCTCGCCTACCGGCTTCCAATTTCCATGTCTCTCGATCTCAATGCAAGTACTTCAGAAGCCAAACCCTGGGCAAAACCGCCTTCAGAAACTTCATCGTCTCTTGAAACCGAGGATTTTGTTCAAGCAGTGTTAACCAACTTGTTTTTCATTGAAAAAAAATGTGAAGTTATAATAGCTTTTATTTCAATTAGCAAAGTTTACTCGGAGCTGAAATATAGCAATATGGCAATGGAGGTTGAAATCGGACAACAATTTCGAAAAGATCTAGTGGTTGCCTAAGTTTTTATCGCGCCAGTAGCCTTCTTCAGAGCTCCAGTGATCTTAGTCGATGCTCCTTTGCAGTTGTGTCTTGAGACGACTCAAGTGGAATGGAGAACCGCCCAGATGAATAGCTCTACTCGGCTGTTTTCCGAGATTTGCTGAACGGTTCATGCTTAGTCGACCAAAAAATAGTTTTTTGTAGCAGCTGGAACAACACTAACTAGAATATAGAAGAGCAAGTTTTGAATACAGGCAAGTGACGTCAATTTGGTTCCTGCATTGCACCAGAGCGTTAAATTCGACTCGCTGCAACTACGAAAGTCGACATCGGAAGAAGCAACTACTGTACACGACCGATTCGAATCATTGAGAGAAGGCGACGACGCCGAAAAGTTAGCGAGAGTAAACAGCTGTGAAAATCACAGGTGACTTTGTCAATTTATGGAGTCGGCTCATATTGCATTCAAAAGAAAAGCTCTTGGTGTTGATCAATCCTTGAGGGATACGCCATGCAGTCCACTTCACTAAACATCGTTTGGAGATGATTGAATGCATATCTGGCCTTTACGATGACTCGCGGTGGCCTATCGATGTATCGAGCCAGTGCTGCTACCCTCCCAAACAAGTCTGGTGCCAACTTGCCGACCCCGGAGGGATGGAGGGCTTGGCGAGCCACTAGCGCGGGGATCGATTCCATGTGCGTGTGTCACAGGGCGCGTCCGACCACTGTGCCACACGCGCTCATTGCATTCGATAATAGGCACATATAAACCGCTTAAGAGTTTTATCTCGCTTGTTGCGGTGTTTGTGAAAGATATTAAGATTTGGTCGACTTATGGAAAAAATTGTTGTTACCAAAAGACAGCGGTACACTTCAAGCGACCAGATGGAATAAGAAGGATTGGGATGGGGTGGTCAGAATTGCATGCTTATTATCACTTATGCAAGGACGTGCACCTATAGAAGTGATGCGATGCAAAAATAATGAGCGCTATCAACGTTGGATTAACGTGTCTCAGCCCGTAGTGAGCCTCACAATAGAGAACTATTCGAATCTGCAATTATTGGCCTAAAGGATAAAAGTTCTCTTCTTGTCCCACGATTAGATTATAATTTCTAGAGCGCGTGACATACATTCTTTAGTGCTTCCTCAAAGCTCACATTTTGATCACGAAAGCAAGTGAGCGAGCGTAATTTCACCCAAGTCGAAAAATTGGTTTTCCCTAGTGCATCGCTTATGTTTGCAACGGCCTCTCTTCGGTTGGAAATTTTAGGAACCTAAAGGTCTTCACCAATTTTTTTGTGGGTTTGCAGTTATAGACACACTTAAAATTTAATGAATACTGCATGAAAATTGTATACGTGCACAGAAGTAGGTACTCGACAGTTCCATTTGATATTTTTAGGAAAAATGCCACATTCCTGGAAAACAAGGAGAGCCCAGCTCTCGCGACTGTCGAAAGAAAGTGGGGAGTTTCCGCTGGTTAGTCGTGCTATTCGATGACAAACAGGATTGCAGGTAGCACACATAAACCAGTTTCTCAGCAGTTGACGTGTTTCTTATCGTACATTAGCAAAAAAGTCAGAATATGTTGAAATTTGGAGTAGTCATTTCGCTTCTGCAAAATGCTGGAAGCACCTTAGGTTCACTGTTCACGGGAAGCAGGAGAAAGATGAGTTTTCGGTCAGCGCTGAGCAAGAGCTATTTTTGCAAACAACATGTTTCCATTAACGTATATCGATTATGAAACAATGCAAAATCATCAAATTCAAAAGTTTCACTTCCAGCCGAATGAGATCGCTAAGAGACAAGCAAAAAATCTATGCTAGAAACGATATTAAAATCCGTTGGGAAATAAAGGGATTTTAGCACTCTTTAATCACCCATCAAGCACCTTGAACAGTAGGATAAATATATGATACCGTACGTCACGTGGTCTTGAGTTTGAGTTTCATGTTAGGTTAAAATTTCCTAAATTTAGCAATGGTTAAAGGCGGCGCGTGTGGCGCAGTGGTCGAAGGCGCCCTGTAGCACACTCGTGGAATCGATCTCCTCGACCATGACCCACTAAGCTTTCTATCCCTACGAGGTCGACAAAATTGGTACTAGACTCGTCTGGGAGGATAACAGTTTGGATACATGAGTAGGCCACCGCGAGTCATTGTAAACGCCAGATATGCATTCAGTCACCTACAAATGGTGCTTAATGAGTCGAATGCATAGCGCATCCCTCAGGGATTGATCAACGCAGAGAGCTTTATCCCTTTTATTTTATTAAATGTGGCGCAACCGTAGAGGTTCAGAATCAAGTTGCACTGTATTATTTTCACCGTAAACAGACAAGTTTCACATAGCCGCATTTGTAAAGGTGGCCTTGCCTAATACTTAGAAAGTTGGACAAACAAAGCGTGATCATATTTCAAACACTGACATTCCTTTAACCTCGGCACGATTCGTCAACAACCACTCTTTCATTAGTGAGCTAATACAAGGTTGATAAAAAGCTTTTTTCGATTAACTTTTCGGCGTCCTCGAGTTTCTTGGAGCCGGATTGACCTCAGTCGATTGGTTCTACGTAATCGCACTGAGTCGAATCCAGTGAAGCACCGCGCTAACGAAGAAGCTTGTATTAGCTTATCAATAAAAGAATGCATGTTGATCGGTTATGTCAAGGTTAGAGAAGGTCACTTTTTGAAATATGATTACGTTACCTGTTAGCTGACGGTGATA
Organism: Angiostrongylus costaricensis; assembly: GCA_900624975.1. Lineage (NCBI taxonomy): Eukaryota > Metazoa > Nematoda > Chromadorea > Rhabditida > Metastrongylidae > Angiostrongylus > Angiostrongylus costaricensis. The sequence continues at coordinate 112,507 of UYYA01000102.1, forward strand.
CTAACTTTTGCAGGTTGGAGTCTGCGGTGAAGAACAAGTTATAACAAAAGAGCAATGTCGAGTGAGATTCCTCATTCGAGCGATGCTTCACTGAATTCGTCTTGATTGGATCACGAAAACTCAGGTAGGCAGAAGGAAAATCTGTAAACCATCAACTCGGGTCAATCCGGCTTAGAGAAAGGCGATGGAGCAGAAACCTCGGCCGAATATGGTTTCTATTAACCCGTTGTTAGGTTATCAACAAGAGAAAGCGCGACTATATTACATTAATCCTTCACAGTACAGCCCAGAAAGTTACCTGTAGACATTTGGTAGAAAGGGACCAAAGTAGAGGGTTTCACTTTTCTAGAGCCCTGAAGACCACCACTGTGTCACCGTTGTGCCACCGTTGAGCGCAGAGAGTCCGCTGCAATTGTCACAACCACTGCCGATGGTAGATGAAAGTGTCAAAGTGTTTCTTGATATTCTATGACAAATTCAATCATTGTCAATTATTCACAGCAAAAAGCAGCAGGAGTTAAGGAGGAGTATAGGGGTTGAGAACTAGCAGGACGAATAGAAATATCGTGCCCACTTTTCGCGAAATGGCAATCAAATAAAACACAAGAAGAGATGCTAGCTGTCACTTCTCAGTCTAAATATGGTTTCTTAACAGAATTACTAGGTTCTGTAATATGCAATTATATGTGGAGAATCGTAAAAAAAAATATAGAAATAACAATAACAGTTAAGAGCAAGTGGAATCCATTGCACTTGTGTGAGATATTTGAGGATCAACAAGTGAATTCACTCGTTGAGTCCGAACCCTAAACGAGTTGCTGAATAAAACAGACGATTAATACTAACTTTAAATTTGCTTGCTCCCTACTATAATTTTTCACGACAAGGTATGATGCGAAATACAACCACAATGATGCTGAGACATTTCCAAAACTCCGGACCGCACGTGTCTCCGGCGGGTAACAAACGCGCTACTATGCCTTCCAGAGCTAACGCGTTCACCGCCACACCATGCGGACGCTTCGTTTCGCCTTTCTCTCAGAAAGTTCTATTAATATGGACGGAATACGAAAATGAAACAGTTGGCCAACATTTGTTGAGTAGCCGGAAGAGACTTCTTACATTGGATGGCTTGCAACTGCTTCGTATAGCAAAAATGTCAAAATTATTTAGTTCCTTAATACCAAATCAATAAATTCCTTCATTCATGCGTATCACTTTTTCCACAAAAAATTTTGAATCACGTCACTTTAACTATGGAACACTGGAAAACACCAACGAACGTGGAAGAAACGTTATCAATTACGTTTATCTTAATAAACTCTATCGCGTGATTCTAGCATGGAATGCTCAAGTCCCCATTCGTTCCTTTTACAAGCTAGAGCTGGCATGCGGACCTCATTCGTCACAAAGAATAAAACCGTATTTTACTTACAAGGTTCTTTATTAACATGGTTTTTGACGGGAGGATAGCTACAGGCGGTTTTCTGAGATTTGTCATCGAAGCTGATATAAATCCTATCGCTTTCCTTTTCTGCATATACTACAGTAGAACGGGGGCTTATTTGTTAAGTGTGAGTTCGATGTGGCGTCTACGTATTTTCAGTCCGTTGATTGCGAGTTTTCGGCGAACTCGACATGCAGTAATAATCCATTTTTTTTCGCAAGAATATAAAAGACGCATGAATGGAAGTGCACACTGAAAATGTAAGCCTAGCAGGGCCAACAAGGATGGTGCTCCATTCATATGTGCACTTGGTGGAAATGAACGCTTATTTTCTTCTAAAATTTAAGCTATTTGAGGAGACTTAGCCCAGCCTGTCAACTAAAGAGCTAGAGCTAAAGAGCTCCCTTGTGTCCCTTTACGATTCATGCATGGAAATTTCTACATTAGAGGACAAATGGTAGAATTAAGTTCTCACACTTCGAGGTACTATCGTCTACGTTATTACTACTAGAATAAAAATTCCACTGTTATTGAGATATTTGCAAAACTCTGGACCGCGGGTGTCTATGGTGGGGAACGAACGCGCCATTGTCCTTTCCGGTGAGTAACAGGTTCACCACCACACCATGCGGGTCGTTCGTTTCGCCTGTCTCTAGGGCTATTTCTATCGACCTTTTTGCCACAGCAATTACCCGTCAGCGGGGTTGATCTGGGGAGCGCAAATCGGCATAGAACCCAGTTAAGCTGTGGCTGTAGTTGAAATCACAATGTTTAACGTTTTGTTTTCTGAATTCTATAATTTTTATGGCAGGTTACTAAGCGAAAAATAGCTGAGAGACAAGCGAAACGAAGTACCCGCATGGTGTGGTGGTGAACGCGTTACTCCCCGGAAAGGACAATAGCGCGTTCGTTCCCCACCATAGACACCTGCGGTCCAGAGTTTTGCAAATATCTCAGCAACGTTGTGGTTGTATTTCGCTTAGTAACCTTCCATGAAAATTATAGAAGGCAGATAACAAAACGTTATCCACTGTTATTATTACTAATACTGTCACTTTCATAAAGAATAAAAATTTAAACGTGAACATTTGAAGAACATAGCACCATTCCTCACCAACACCGGTTTCTGCTTGGTCTTCCATACGTCACCTATCAGAATTCTTTAATTAGTTTACTTAGATGACCCATTATTTCGTGTAATGCACGGATCTCAGCATCAGCACTTCTTGCATCCGATTCGTTTTCCTTGCATTCATCTCACACTATCTAAAAAATTCTTCGAACACGTCAAGTGCAGTATCGGCTGCTGCTTGAGGATAACGTCTTCCTTATTAATCTTGAAGAGAGTCCAGCTAAGGCGTTCCCTGTGTCGATTTGAAGAGAGGTGAGAGGGTCGAACCAGTACGTTGCTTCCTTATCGACTGCATCATTGACCACTGCGCTACTCCCTCCCAAAATAAGGTTTAAAACCAGTGAGAAAACAGTGAGGGCTGCGTTTTGAACAGCAAGGGATATCTAGGCGACAAAGCCACAAAGACAACGGTCGCTTTCTCTACCGGTTGTCGTATTATCATCTCGTTATGAGAAAAATTTGACAAGATGATGCGATCTCGAAAGAATTTTACAACAAGTCTTGCAAACGCTATGAAAAATTAGAATGGGACAACGTAGGGGTCGATTTAGATGGAAGGTTATAGATCTATATCATCTTATCTTTTCTGCACACGTCGTGTTTATAACATCAAACATTAGCCAAAATGGAACGAATGCAGGTCAATTTCTGCAGCACTTGTGAAAAGATTGGTGCACGGTTGAATCTTAAAAAAACGATATTCATTAAAGACGAGCAAGTTTATGATATTCGAAAAGGTCTCCGAATGTCTCAGCTGTGCCTATCTGGATCCAGAAGTTGATATTGTGAGTGGAATGTGATGAGGGACATATCTCGAGATCTGAGCACGAGGAAGCCATCGATTTAGGGAGTTTACAAGATATCGGGATGAGATGGGAAGGGCGGGGTTTGTCTAGTTAATGTCTATATATTCTACTCTTTAATTCCTGTTTTCAATACGCATGTCGAAAATCTGAAGGTTACGCAAAAGACGGTCGATCGCGTTGCTCAGAAGGTGATACTGAAAGTAGTATGAATCAAGCAGATCAATGAAAGAGTCTTTTCCTTTAATCTAAACGTCCAATGAATGAAAGACTAGATAAGCTTTCGCACATACGATGCTATCGAGAGTCGAAGTGTAAGCGACGTCATAACGTCGTCCAGAGAATGAGAGCAGTGAGAGGTGTTTCCACGGACTGTTAAATGCACAACAGCATTCAAAGGTCGTCTTCCAAATAGCCATCTTTCTTCGCTGAGAAATCAGACAAAGACATGTTAGGTTTTCTGAGTTTGTTCGGTGAGTATACTCACTGTGTTATTCCACGCGACAAGCAAACGTGGAGGTTTTGCTGGTGCTCACTCGAATCACTCAACGAGAAGACAACTTATAGATGGCGACACACGCTATTGTAACTAGACATACTAATGTGTTAGAATGACTTTGCTACTTGCTTACCTGTCTATTAATGTTATTAACACCATTATTTTTAAAGAAGCCCATGTAATGTAATGGTTAGAAATGCTCCGCACAAAAATGGTCGCTGCTCCTGTCCTGCACCCAGCGCAAACTATGCTCCACCCTCCCGGCGGTAGAAAAACTGCTACTCGCTTTGTCTGAAAGGATAAAACGGTAACTGCATGACTGCACGAATCGCTGTGCTGTTGCAGTTTTCTGTAAGCGCTCAATCATTTTCACTGCTTCCAAAATAGTAAAATACACGGCGCAGCCCAAAGAGTTCAGTCAACACTGAGCTATTCATTCTACATTATTTTTAAAATGCGTGCGCTCACCAGAAGAATACGATTTTATAGTTGCCGGGTACTGCTGATAAAACAGTAAAAAGCTAAAAAGTGCTGGATTTGATTAATCCCGAAAGGTTGCACCGTGCATCCGACTTCATTAAGTATCGTTAGAGGTGATTGAATGCATATCTGGCCTTCACAATGAGTCGTGGTGGCTTACCGATATATCGAGCCAATTCTGCTATCCTCCTAGACAAGTCTGGTACCAATTTTCCTACCCGGAGAGATGCAAGGCTTGGTGGGCCATGGGTGCGGGAATCGATTCCGCGTGTGTGTTGCAGGGCGCCTCCGACCACTGTGCCGCACGCGCCCGGCAAAACAATATTCACTCGAAATTTCGACAGAGGCAAAATTCTCTACCAAGAATAGTGGAAGCTGTTATTGATTAGGAATAAACGACTACTAACACAATTAAACAGTTATTTTCCTTCTATCCACCATTTCTTCACTCTTCATCAAGCATCAATCAGAGCAGGAAAGTGGATTTGACGTTTCACAGTGACTATTTCAGGAAACATCTAAAACTATTTTAAGGATATTAGCAACTGTAATCAGATTTAGTTGTAGATATCTTCTTTTTCTCTAAGGAAATATTAGGCTACCAATGACCAAATACTACACTTATATTTGGAATTGGTCTCCAGTGAATTACAATCTCATCGTAGATGGGAAGTGCTCCCGGGTGTTGAACTACGATGCCACATGGGGCTTCAGCTCTTTCAGAACTCTCTGCCAAGACGAGAATCAGTTCGAGAATTTTATACAGAAGTCCACTTAAGGCTAAATAGGAACTGCCATAAGTCACTGCAACCCTATTCAAAGATAAACAGTCGCTGGCTGGCAAGTGGTGAAGACCTGGGAACGCTCGAACATGGATTTTGAGACAGCGAGAAGAAAGAATCTGGCCTAACCAGATAGGCATTATTCGGTGAAAAATGTTCTGGAGCTCTACCAGTGAAATGGTCAAAAAGACAGAAATTTTCCACAAAGCTCTTCCAAAAAAGGCCTCAGAATCTCATAAGGTAGGAAAAACGCATCAGTTGGAAGCTATCGGAGGCAAAATACTATAAATTCAATATAAGCCTTATACGGCAAAGAAGGCATTGCTGTCAACTGTAGTTAGAACTATTATGCTGTGAAGTCTCCTGTTGCTGTAAATCATTAAGCAAACGCTTATGGCTGCAGCCTATAAAATACTCCGTCGGCGCGGTAGGTTTTTTTTACACATTCGTTAGTTCCGCAGTGACTTCATTCATCATCAAATGGTCATAGCCTAGCCGTTGTTCCCCTTATCATGCTGGTACCGCCGACGTAAGTGGCAACAAAGCGGCGACGGCACGTCTTTAGTGTAAAAGGGGTTTATTACCAGTTTTAAGAGTCGACTTTTTATGAACCTCAGCTTTAGATTATAAACATTTCGCTTCCTTTCTCAACAGTCGAGAGGATATATAGTATATATATATGTATGTATATATATATATATAAATACATACATACATACATACATACATACACACGTTTTTTTATTTTGTATGATCCGTCTCCACGTGTACTCTGCGGGTCCCAGCTTCTCAGTATTCGACTTGTTGCCTCGCATCCATTGTCCACGAAGATTTTTCAGCTTTTTATGCGTGGCTTCGGTTGCTGCTTGTAGATTTTGATTTCATCTTGGATGTCGTAAAATGCTGGTCGAACAATTCTTCCTAAAATTCTGAAATAGCCGGGCCGCAACGTTCCAAAATGGATTGTAGAGAGTGATTTTTTTTTCTTAGACAAGTCCAGTACCAAAATCCCGACCTCTGAGGGATGAGAGGCTTGGTTGGCACAGAGCGGAATCGAACTAGAACAATGCTCGTGATGACGGACACCATTACCACTGTGCCATCAGCCCTATATATACACATGTATTTGTATGTATACGCATATTTCCGTTTCGATGTGGAAATTTGTGTCTTTCTGAAAGAAAACAGAAACTCTTCTGAGTGATTGATCGTCATAAATGCTTTCCAACTAGCCTTTAAAGTATTTTATCAGAACATGAATGAAAGGCAACCTTTCATTGCAAAACAAAGCACTTCATCAACGTCTACGCTCATAGCAGGATACTATACGTTGTATATATGTATATATATATATATATATGCATGTATATGTATATATATGTATATATATGAATACATACATCCACGGATCTCCCTCATATGAGGGACTTCGAGCCGGTTAGTCGCGAGGCTACGTAGCGCGTTCCCAGGTGGCAGATAGAGGGTTAATCGCGGACCAAAAGCGACCTTTGCTTTTCTCAGACGCAGGTGGATCAAGGGATGGACTCTCTGTTTCTGCTGCCCTGATTTGGCACATACTCTCTGTATTTGTTAGGCGTATTCTTGCATGTGTGTGTGGGTGCGTTCTTGCTTATGCGGATTGTGTTCTACCAGTCAATTCGGCCAAAGTCTGCAATCAAATGACTGGGAAGTATATGGGAGGCGGTTAGGAGTCGCCTCCAACAAGTAAGCTCCATGTCCACCTGGAAAACCTGGAAAGCTACCCGTGAGTGCACACAGCCCCACATTCAGAGCCCAGCAAGCTTTACGTGGGTATCAAAAATGCTAAACACAGTTTTAAAAAAACGGGCCTCATTCCCCTGATTCCGAAAAAGCCCCAATTACACAGCGTTGGATAAGACGAGTACGGAGAGGCTGTTAAAATCTCAGAGCCAATGGAAGCTGCCTGGATTTCAAAGAACTATGGTGACGATCTGTACCAACAATGCGCGTACACTTGCATCTGAGTCCTCGATAGAAGACTTGCTCATGTAGGCAAGGAGATTAAGATACAACGTCATCGGCCTGGCCGAGACGAGAAGACGCCAGCCTTTCAACGCCGTCTATGACACCAGAGAAGAACTATTTCTCGGAACATGCGACAGTAAAGGAGTCGGTGGCGTCGGCGCTCTGGTCGACACGAGTTTGTTCATGAACATCGATTCATTCGAACAACTTACAACCCTAATTGGGCGTTTACGATTGAGAAAACGTTGATCAATTCCGGCTTTGGCAACCTTTGTCGTTTACGCTCTGATGTCAGGCTATGACGAAAAAGAAGTCGAAGCGTTCTATATGGACTTCGAGAAGTTCTACAGAGAAGACCACACATTCTTCAAGGTTATCATTGGATATTTCAACGCCAAGATTGGACCAAGAACAATGTCTGAAGAACGTCACATTGGAACCCACGGATCAGAATGGAATAAACAGGGTGAGCCGCTAACTGAATTTGTCATGGCGACCAAGACAAACCATGGTAACTCGCAATTCCAGAAGCCCCACCCTCAGCACTGGACGTGGGAGTCTCCCAATGGAGAGTACCATAATGAAATAGACCACATCTTAGTGAAGAGAAGGTTTTGCGTAACCGACGTCACTGTTGTTCCAAAATTCTACACGAGATCAGACCATCGTCTCCGCCGTGCAAGATTCTATTCCTCGCGGAAAGGAGAAAAAGCCTCTAGTTTCCAACACCGAAGTCCCAGAAACATCGTAAACTGGGATTTATTCAATTATTGAGCCGGCTGTTGGGAAGTTGCCGTTGTTGTTTTTTTTTTCTCTGCATTGTTTTGCAAACTCGGACGTTAGTTCACAGTTGCCTGCCGCTCGTGCGTTTGTATACTGGCGTATGAGCTCGAGTGTTTCTGGACACAAGCGTCTCTTGGTGACTTTGGAACTCTCAGCTTTCATAGCCCTAGCATGAAGATGTTGAATGAGCCGATCGTATTCTTCGTCGATGTTGTATAATGTATAATGTATAATGTATAATGTATACATTATACTTCCACGTGATTTCTGTGCGGTTGGTCTCTACGTGACATACTTAGTGGAAACCTCATAGAAAGCGGCTCTGAAGAAGGCGAAATCCGCCGAAACGTCAGCTTAATCGTGAACAAAGAATAGTAACACCTCGCGTTTGCTCAACAAAAATACGAAGAAAATCACAATGCAGAGAGACGATAAAAGAAGATCTTAGAGAGAGAAGAGTAGCAGTTATGGCCGAAGCTGCAAGGCTAGGAAAAGAATTCGCAAAACCCACCGAAACCTAGCCAATTACTAGACCAAGATGATTGCACTCCGATATCCAGACGGAACAGTTACAGCGTCCAGAAAGGCAATGGAAAGAATCATTCACGAATACTACTCGAATCTCTTTGATAGATACGTCCGCCTTCTGTCATACGAAATAAAGGAGGATGGATATGTTGTACCACCTGTTCTCCCTTCCGAAATCCGACATGCCATTTCGTCGGTGAAAAATCGAACAGCACCAGGTCCGGACAGGACAGAACCAGAACACCTGAAGAACATTCCGCCAGTCCTCGTAAACACACTGGCTCAGCTCTTCACACGTTACCTGTCTGAATGCAAGGTCCCTTCTCAATGGAAGACCAGCAAGACTGTGTTGTTGTTCAAGAAGGGTGACCTACACGATATCGGCAACTATCGCCCAATCGGCTTGCTGTCTGTCGTCTACAAACTTTTCACTCGAGTCATTCTCAAACATCCAGGATTAACAGAACACTGGGCGAAGGACAGCCACGTGAGCAAGCAGGGTTCCGAAGAGGATTTAGTACGATGGACCACATTCACAGGGTAACACGGCTCATTGAAGAATAGCGAGAATACAAAAGACCGCTCTGTCTCACTTTCATCTATTTACAGAAGGCCTTTGATTCAGTTGAGATAGATGCA